>CM027469.1:12998268-13164659 GCA_015776775.1 Magallana hongkongensis
TCAGTGTCATTTTCTAAAAACTATAACAACTCAATAAATGATTCCACCGCCATCTCGTATCAACATCAGCTGATAATGCTTGTTTTCTCCATATCAACATGAACTAGCAAACAAATTAAAATAAAACCTATGTATAATGTCAAAATCCTTTACAATAAACCACCACCCATTTACAATCAATTTCAAGTTGTTAACAATACTCGCAAAATATTACATTTGTTAAAAGAATATAATTAAAAGTTATAGTGTAATATGTTCGTCTTTCGTAAAAGTATTGTCCTTAACAATACCTATTCTTTCGATGCAATCTGCTGGGACATGCGTTTTGGGTTCTAAAATTACTTCTTGAAAGTTTTCGGCGAATCCCCAGGCTTTAGACCTTAAAATTATATGTTTTTCTCGTACGTCCTCGATAAATAGCTTTATCACTTTAACTTCCTCATTGTTCAATTTTGTAACGTTGATACGCACAACCTCACGTATGAGCGAAGGGTGTTTTGTAAGGCGTGCAAGTCGGTGCAAAGCATGCAAAGTATAGCAACATGAAATAAACCGTGAATGTAAGCCTTTACTCCCACCTGCGACATGCTGATGAAGGCTTGCTTTTGATTCTATGTTTTTCGGACGAAGGCCTTCCTTGTAAAGTTCGTCGTCACGTAGTAACCTATATACATATTCCGCTTGTTGGGGACTTTCGTCTACTTTTGCTGCTTCCTTTTTAGCTAATACTTTGCCATCTCCTTCACTGACCATTTTTTCCACATCAGCTGAAATTGTCGATTTGATATTACAAGAGGTTAATGCAGAACCCGCTGATACAGTAAAATCTTTGTATAAAGCGAATTTTGCATTGCCTTGAACGCCTGTGTTTTCATTGGATGGTTTTGTTTCATTATCGTAGCATGAGAGTTCAAATTCGAAGTCTTCATCTAACTTATGTATGTCTGGTCTACTTTTTCTTCTGTCTCGACCATGGCATCTCATCTCTCGACTAAGACATGTTTCATCGTGATCAAATTTGTCTCCATGATAGTTTCTTATATTGAAATCTTCTCTTCTACCTTTACTTCTCTCTCGAGAATGGCATCTCATCTTTCGACTAGAGCATGGTTCATCGTCATCAATGCTGTCTCCAGGATAGCCTCTAATATTGAAATTATGTTTTTCTGTTCTATCATTACTCCTCTCTCGAGAATGACATCTCATCTTTCGACTAGGGCATGGTTTATCGTCATCGATGCTATCTTCAGGATTGCTTCTTATTCTAAGACTAGGGCATGTTTTTTCTCCACTTTTGTCTCCAGGATAACTTCTTATCTTAAGACTAAGACATGATTCTTCGTCTTTAATTTTATCTCCAAGATAGCATCTCATCTTACGACTAACGCCTGTTTCATCTTCACCAGATCCTACAATTGATAACTGAAATTTGACACGGCATGGGAACAATGATAAAATTCAAGAAAGGACTTCATATATACAAAATGTAAAGTGTGTTGACTTGCTATGTATGGAAGCCCGTGGATGCCAGATATTTTATACAGCAACTACGTTATTTTATACGGTAACTACGTTGTAGATAACAGATGAAATATTGTTTCTTTTCTAACACCAACGGCCCACCGTGGTTTATTAATTCATCAAAAATTCACGAGTCTCTCATCTCATCCATATAATTTTATTTCAATTAGTGAAAATAACTTCAGATTCGGCGATACACTTCAAATACAGTTAATTGTTTTTGTAATAATTCATACCTTTCCGTTTCCTTGTTGAAGTAACTGGAACGACATAATGACTTAACTCCGTATCCATTGCAATAAACAAACGTTGGTTATCTAAACTGAGTAGAAGATTATCAAAGGAACATATGTAAGTACATTTCTAAACAAATGTCTAAGAATAATATTTGAAATTGTCGAATAACACTACCATGAAAAATGAGTATCAAAGTAAATGACGATGATTTCAAATAAACTACGAGGGTAATGAGATACGTTTCATGTGCCATATCAATTGATTCAGGGAGATATGTGATTTTTGAGTATCACGTTTATCAGGGCTCTTTATGCGGATAAGCAAATTATTATTTTCTTCAGTAAAAAAAAATATGTGTACTGGACTTGCACAACATCAGACTGAAGTGACTTTTCTTTCTAAGTTTAACTGTGAAATCATTTAAATTCGTGGGTATCAATTTTCGTGGATTCTGGGTTGTTTTGCTTATTCCTGGGGATGTAATTTGTGAATGTGTTAGTTTTTAGTACCATTAAGATCAAAATTTGTTTTCGTTGAGGATGTAAATTCGTAGGGGAGAGCTTACCTCGAATACCACGAAATTTGAGCCACCACAGATTTTAATAATTCCACAGTAATTTCAAGTCTCTTTTATTAACTTTTTTTCCTGTCATCATGAAATATTGAAGGAAATGTATAAATATTGATTATTCTATCGTTGAAATTTGTATTTTATCAGATAAGAGACAACGCGTTGGTAAATGTAGGTTAACTGACATTTAAAGTAGGTATTTACTTACACCTTGTGTAGCTTTTTTGTAAACGATTGGTCGATATGTTAAATTAAAAACAGGCACGTAGCATCGTTTTTGAAAGGGGGGGGGGGAGAGAGACTCATCTAAAAAATCTTAACAAGCAAAAAAAGAAAAAGAAAGGAAATTAGGACCTTCCCTAAAACTTCAAAATTATAACTTCAATTGCAATCCTAATTTCCTTATTTTCATATGAATTTTTAACATGCCTCCAAAAAAGTGGGGGGGGGGGGGGGCAACTCCATGATAATTCAATTTATTTTATGTAAATTTGAAAAAAAAATAGTTGATGATACGTGCTACGTGACTGGAGAATTAAGAAACAAATGAACAAAAGCTTATGTCTAGGAACATGGACTGAAGAGATACATATATTAATAAACTTCACTGTTTATCTAAATCAATGTAGAAGGTATTAATGCAGTGTTTCTTCGAACAGCTTTCAACTGACGTTCCTAACATTATCGAGCAAGAAGAAGCATAAACAGTAACATTGAGAATGATAATTATGTATAATTATGTATAAGTTGTCAGAAATTTCCAAATTACAAACCATATACCAAAATATAGTAACTAGTTTGTTTGTTTTTTTTTCACTTTTTTTTTGTTTTTATTTGATCTTTTAATTGACACAAAGTTAAGAAGTCAACAAACGCAAACTAAAATTTGATGTACTTTCATGTGTAGTATTTCTGTGATGTATTTCTGTGATAGTATAAAACAATCCATAATATTCTAAGAATTACTTAATAATAGTGAAGGAATTCATTGATTAACTCTATTTTTCTAATAAATTAGGAGGAGTCGACATACCAGCTATTACAAACATTGCCATAGGGAATAACATGTATTTTTTCATCATATTAAGGTAGTCCATCCATAACTATCATATTTCATATCTTTTAGATTGCAAGTTTGATTACTAAAATCTTAGTGGGGTTTTAAGGGGTTTATTTAATAATAAAAATTCATCTTTAAAATTTTTAAAAATTTTGAATTTTAACAAACTTATCTCATCTTGAAGTTAACATTGAAGTATATGGGAAATTTTTTTAAATATATCTTTGTAGTACAAAATATTTTCTCACAAATCTCTTGGTAAAAAGTTGAAAAAGCTTTTCTTTTCTTTGACAATGCTGAAAAAATTAATCATTTACCAAAAATATTATTAATAATTGAATTTTTTCAAATTTTGCAAGGGACAGACAACTCTTTAAAAAGAAGTTCCAAGTGCAAAAAGTTCACCTAATCTACTGTATACATATTCCCGAGTTTGGTTTATGTCGGCCTCATAATAATTTTAAAAAAGATATTAAAAATAGTTAAAATCCATCAAAATTGTTGAATTCACTTCAGTTATGGATAGACTACCTTAAAAAAATGCATGCAATACGATTGTCATAACTCTCAATAAATTTCAAAACCACAATATTCTAAAATGTATTTTCTAAATCAAAATATCAGATTTCAATATTCTAATGCTGTTAAGTATATTTTTCACTTAAAATATCTGTTCACACATAATATGAGTGATTCTCTAGATCAAAAAATGAACACTTACCTTCCGAAATTTAAAGTAGAGAGTCGATCGATTGCTTTGATAACGCATACATTCTTCTCTTATCTTAAATCCGTATTTTTGAGAACGTAATAAAAAAATTCAAAGAATATAAAGTGAAAGTTAAAACTATATCACCAAGAAAAAATGCTTAATATATTAAAATTGAACACCGCTCACCTGCTTATCAACTTGATGGTAGAGAACTCGGTTCATTTCATGAATACATGAACAACGTTAAATTTGACTACACATGATTTCATGTTCATGTTTTGTTTAACTTTTACCCGAACGGAATTTTAATTCGGAGGGAAAAATTATAGCTAGTTCTTTACCGCAGGCACGAAACATCGTTTTTGAAAGTGGGAAGGGGGGGGGGGGGGGTCAACGAAACAATCTTGACAATCCTAACCCTAATCTATGACTTCTTTTTTTGCCTTTATTTTAAAAAAAAATATTTCAATTTTTTTCATACTCCCCAAAAAAGTGGAAGGGGATCTCCATCATAATTCACATCTTTAAATGTAAATTTAACAACAAAAATCTTTGCTGCGACACTCCCCCCCCCCCCCCCCCCCCCCCCAATCATGCTACGTTCATGTGACCTATAACATTGCTTTCCTTTTAAGCATGGTCACAATCGCAACTTCTCTGGCCTTTCCGGCAGGCTCGGAAAAACACCTTGAATGTAATTAACATCACCGGATGTTAGAACTTTATACAAAATGGAGTCGCTTCCCATTGAAAAAAGAATTGGCTAGATAGCCATGTACATCACTTCTGTGTTATATTTAAGGGTATATCATTTACTTTAATGAAGTCTTGCTTACATCTCAACAGATCATAAAATGTGTTGAATTTATATCAAGTTTTATAACAAGAGGGGTTGTCATGGACGCCTTGGTAATAAATTCGAGGTGTTTTTCCGAGTTCTGCCGGATATGCCCGAGAAGCTATCATTGGCATAATCAATGATCCAGATTAAAACGCTGTGTATTTTGAAAGCAATATATTGCAATCAAACCAGTCATCATATATTCGACACAATATCGTAATTGTTAGGGGTTTTTTTTTTTGGGGGGGGGGGGTCGGGGGGGGGGGGGGTATGAGTGATAAAGAATAAGAGTCCAGAACTCCTTTGTGGTGAAAAGAGGCGATTTCCCACTATGTACAGCGCACGTGCAGTGTTTCTTAAGGAAGAAATTTAAATTGAACGTCTTAGCGTTTTTTCCCCATTCTATATGGCTAAGGTTGAAATTAAAAATTAGTGAAGTACTACATTGGAACTTACTTGGCTATGTCGAAATAATTCGATACTAAAAGACAATACAGTAGATATTACTCTACCCTATCAAAAACAAATTTTATCCATCGCCCAAACGGTAACACTGTATTATTTAATTCCATAAATTTCACAAATTGTTTAAGAGGAGTTGTACAAACATTACAAAAATGTTATACATATAACAAAATATATTTATTTATATTGCACATTCAAAGATATTATAAAACAAAACGTTTATAAAGCATTTTGATTAAAGATATGCATGTGTATATGAATAAAGTTTCACGCCTTTTCTCATTTCTCTAAAACAATTAAAACAAAAGAAGTTTGTGAAACACTTATCCCCCCCCCCACCTTGGAAACATCCATAAATAAAATAAACGTAAACAGTAATTAAATAGAAATTTTCTACATCCAAGGAGCATAACTTGAAATTTGCTCGATCGTACCCAATATCAAACTTGACCTAGATTTTTTCATGATAAACCTGTATACCATATTTCATTTCAATTGTTCATCCTCTGCGAAGAAGAAAATAAGCGGAAATTGCAAATGATTGGAATTCTTCTACTTCCAAGGAAAATAACTCTGTCAAAAATTGATCAATCGTACCCAATATCGAACCTGACCTAGATTTTATCATGATAATCCTGCATACCAAATTTCATTTCAATATGTTTATCCTCTGCGAAGAAAATAAACGGAAACTGTTGGTGGACCGACCAACAGACAGACGGACAGCAGCAAAGCAATATGCCCTCCCTTCTTTAAAGGGGGCAAAATAAAACAATGTGTGAATGATATACAATGAATGTCTTACATAAATATTCCTACTGCCTACCTACATTTTTAAAAAGTCACATGCATAAATATTTAATACAAAGGTATTTAAAAAAAGTTCCTAACATGATATTTGTATGGCAATGCTCATTAGTAATACCCCTGCTCTGATGTGATTATACAAAATAAGCAAAGTCATCATTCAACAGAAAGTTTACATCCGTTAGTACAAAATTAGACCCCAACGCATGGCAAAAATCTGCAATGCATTGTTGCCGACAAAAACGCGACACTCACAAAATTTATTGTTACGGACAGACAGACAGACAGACAAAAATGATTGACTTACAGAGAGAGACACACATGAGTAAAATAGTATTCCCTCGTCTCTTTCTGAACGGAGGTATAAAAAGTACAACTGCATACATGTACACGTCTTCATCTTTTCAAATCCAACTATCACGAATGTAAATCTCACACAGGAAAAACGATCGATAGTTTTCATTATGGTCGTTACAATTGTAACTGCCAGCACTTCTGGCTCGCATATAATTGTCAGTTGGTTCACCGGTCACACCTCTTAAGCAGGTGTAGTTAAGCTGTGTGGAGTCGTGGTATCTCCATGTCAGGTTGGCGTCTCTGATACCTTGGACCCAAACCTCAACTTCACCCAAAGTGCGTTCTTCCTCTTCAAAAAATAAAAACAAATAAACCAGAATTTGTTTCAACTGATCCGATAATCCCCAACAATCATAGTTTTTTTCTAATAAAGCGACAAAGAGAATTTAATCATAATTCGTGCTTAAGAGCGTTTTTATATGTATGAGAAACATTGCTATATGTTATAAGTTCAAAGCCGATGTTCGCCAAAAGTACTGTTTTAAGTTTTGACTACACGTTTAAAGTGTTTCCTCCTTTAAGCTGTTAAAATTTGAAATATCTAAGGAACTATTAAAACATTTTATACAATTCGTCATATTCATATTTCTAACATTTAAGAAGGGTACGTTAGTATGAACATACAGTAAAACATTCTTACAACGAACTGCCAGAAACGGGCTATTTTACTTCGTTATAAACGCAATTCGTTATGTCGGTTAGCTTCACAATATGTTTAAAACCCACGGGGAATGTATATCACTTCGCTATAAATGTCATTATAAACGTGTTCGTTATAAGCGTGTTTTACTGTATTTTTACTTAGAATTTTTTGAGAAATTAAAAAAATGAGGATACGATTTATTTCATCATGTTAGAATTTCTAACTTTGTAGGGGGTGGGGGTGGATGGTATGTTGTTTTGAAAACATTGGAAAAGTATGGGTAATATTTTTGGTTTTATGTATCATATATGTAGTATAACAATAATAGTCATTCATTGGCATGGAAATACTTAAACACTCAATATTTTTGTACAGTTGACATTGAGTTTAAAGTAACCCCAAATACTATCAATTATGAGCTCCGAGTAATGCATGGTGAAATATTCACTTCGTAGAATCGATTATTTAATGAAATCGATTCTTTAGGAAATGAAATTGTCATAAAATTAAAAAAGAAAGAACTGGAAATACAGGTACTTACCGACAAAAGACCTCATAATGTTATGTTTGGTTAAAGAATCAAGTCGAATGAGATCCCCTCCTTCATGCTGGCAAACGTCTGCAGCTTGGTGATATTTCATCATGGATTCCTCATACCTCAGGCAAATTATGTGTTCATTGTATGTGTAGCCCGTGTAGTTAAATGGGCAAAATCCTAGAAAGAGGGGTAGATTTTATGATTGAAAATGTAATCTGTAAACGTAATACTTTGTGAAGCATTGTTTGAATATGTTTATCCTTAATAACAAATCCATGAAAAAATGACAATAACAAACAATAAACCATCTTAAATATCCATTTTACGAAATACAAATTCAAAGCAGAGCAGCACGGACTTCCAAATAGATAGAGGTAGGATCTGATGCCTAGGAGGAGTGAGCATCCTCTGCTGATCGGTCGCACCCGCCGTGTGCTCCTTGTCACAATTTGACATGTCATAATCGAGGTAAATGTCAAAATCGGAAAAATGTCATATTAGGATAAAAACGAAAGGTTGATGATTTTTTTTATCCTTCAACAAAAATCATAACCACGAAGATGTTTATATAAAAACTATTTTACTTAAAACATAGGCTTTTTTTATCCAATCAGCAATTCCTACTGATTTCAATAAGTGTTGCTTATAATTGTTTGGAATTTTTCTTTATTCAATGCGACGTTAATTAAATTTAATTGACAGCTTAGAGAGCCGTAAACAGTAGGGACACTTTAATAAATTGATTAACGCGGAACGTTTAATCAGCCAATTAAAAGGTGGGCTATTTTTTGAGTCAGTTAATTAAATAATTATTTCGCTTGCTCCCTTCGCCACCTTCTGAATCCCAAATATTTCCTGAATATGATCTCTCCTTATTTTTCTATTTCTTTTTACGATTACCACAGTTTTGTATAAAACGCGAGAATATTGAATTATTATTGACATACATTTTATATAGTTTATATAGTTACCAAGTTTATATAGTTACCAACTGCCAGAAAATTATAAGAGTAAAAATTTGAACGCACACAAGGAAGGAATCTTGAAAGTGGCAGAAAGTGAATTTTTGTCTTTTTGTCTTTTTTTTTTTTTATTTTATAATTTACAGATAATTGCCGAAAGTTTTTCATGTTCCTTTTAAAACTTATCATGGCAGTTTTTATATTCCGTAATTAAAAAAAAATTAAATAAAAGTTAAAAGTTAAATATCGAATGCGATAATATTTAAAATTAAAATTACGATAAAATGAATACTTCTGACGTCAGAGTTCGTTCAAAATTAATGTAACTAATAAGAAAAGAGAAACATGTTCACATAATCCTACAAAGTATGAATGGATATAAAACAAAAGCGAGTTTTAAAAAATTATATAATTTTTTTTTCAAACAAGATACATTAGGGCAAATAATACCTGTTTTGTTCGTTTTTACTCACTTCAATTGAAGTATGAAAACTAACTCATACCTACCAGGAATATATGACTCACGAACATCGTCTGGAAAGTACTCATCGCTATCTCCTGGTTTCTTGTCACAACAATAGCAGGTCCCCTCAATGAAGCCATGGCTGAACAAGTATAATGAATCGAACACGAACCTACAGAAGCGTTCACACGTCAGAATGGAAGTGAATCCATTGTATCTGTTACAAGAGGTCCACGGTGCTTGTAAAGTCTTACGTGAAAAATGTTGTGTAGAAGCTGTTGTCAAATTATACAGGAAAATAAAACCATCGCCATAGATAAATTCATGTTTTTTCTAGTGATATCTTTTTCCACTTAGATTCTTTCCAGACCAACTGACAATTTGCGTTATAAAGAAATGTGTTCCTCTTGGGAGATATGCGCTTTGTCAGAAAATCTTTAATGTATTCTTGAAGACTGCAATGTTTAAAATGAATTGTTCAATGCAAAAGAAAGTTTTAATTATACGTTGCTAATGAGGAACGTTTGTTAAATCAATAAAAAAAAATATTAGAGAGAAAAACTCTCATAACTCTCTTTATAACAAAAGTATTATTTTGCCTACTAGAACCGTTTTATTTCTAGTACAATAGCGGCTAAATGTTCATGATGCTCAAAAGAAATCAAAAGCAAATATAAAACCTTACTGCATGATGTTTTAATTGGTTCTTAAAGTACAAAATTGATCGACATCGTCGCCAATTTGTTTTCTTCAGTTTACTAATGAAATACAGTTAATTCTCGAATGGGCATGACTTATTCTCTTTCATTTATGCGAGGATGTCCGCTTTTATTTTTCTATGCAGCTAATATTCTAAAGAAAAAAATTATAGTACAAAAATTATACATGTATATTAAATGTAATTTTATAAAAAGTCTGTCCGAATAAATAATAAGAAAAAAAATAGCGTAACTCACAAAGAAATTATTTTATAGCTATGTACTTTTGATTTTGTTCTCTTAATTAAGATATGGAATATTACATAAGGTACATGAAAAAGTTCAATTGGTAAACACCGAGATACAATTAATCACATTTATTAAAAGCATTCGTTCTTAAGATTGAGGTGTTAGATTAACGTTGAAAATTTATGACCGATTTGGACAATGGTGGCTACGGGTTCGAATCTAGTCTTCCGTTATCGCAGGTATCCTTTGTAATGTTTGGCAAGTTATTTTACTCTACTTTGCACTCCCTCCACCTTATAGGTATAAAAGGTGCTTGGCACATGGAGACCAGTTGCCTTCTGTGAATGCAAGAGAGTTGCATCTCTGATTAAATGCTACCTAAGGAAATGAGGATGCAATGGGTCGTACAGGTCTCGCTAGGGGACAATACGTAGAAATCATGCTAGTCAATTGACGTTTCGGGCAAGACCCTAAAACGCTACTTTAACTTTAATGTCGCATATTTATTTCTACATTTATGAAAATCAGTGAAAAGCTATGATCAGGAAAACAACAAAGATGCGTGAAATTGGACAATAGCATGGATTAAGTAGATCAAAGAAACATGTCCACTTTTTAGGGGTTTATAAGTACCTTCTCATGAATATATTAGGCCAAATTTGATTGGAAAATATGCTCAATTGTTCCCAATTCGCCGATAACGATTCAAAAATATGAAAAATTAAGAAAAATGTGTTGGGGATGCATTCTGTTTTTAAGTACAATGTATTTAAACTTTTTTCGGGAGTCTTTGTCAGTTTTCTAGTTATAGAAAAGTTACAGAACATTTTAAAAATGAAAACTTGTAAGACATTGCACGATGGGCTGACATCAGGTATGTTATGATTGTCTTTTTGAATTAAAATATCAGTTTTTAGATTTTAATATGATGAAGTATTAAATCAATATCTACACACTTCACACTTGATTTTTAAGGTTATTTGCAGTGCTGCAGGCAAACCTATGAACAAAATTTGGATGATTTTGGGTGATTTTCTTTTTGCCTTCTTTGTCTATTGCATATTTTAAAAGATGTGCAATCAATTGACTTAAAAATCAATAAGTTTTGTCCTCTCACTACGCCTAAGAAGTGTACAAAGTTGCGCGAGGGAATAATACACTACTTGTAGGCGGGAGACAAATAGTCCAGTTTGTAGAACCTTCGACACTATATACAAGATAAGGCGATTCACACAACATGCTGCCATGCGCCAAAAACCTGGAAATGCGACAATGAAGCTTTAGAAGTTTGTAGAACGTAGTAATCTATACAATAAGAGGAATTCGAATATTTAGCTTTAGTGTTTGTTGCAAATTTTCATAATTGCAGACCCACGTTTTTTGTAGATGAATATGGTGCTGTAGATTAAAATATATATAATATTGATGTCATACATGTAGAAAAAAAGTCAGTTGGAAATGAAGTATATGCACACAATACAGTAGGTTAACTTTGTTTCATTGATTATAATACCTAATGTGACCATTTGTTGTGGTTTATAAAAGAAAATGAGGTACATCCTGGAACTACATATATGTATCTGGGAAATATTCTCCGTCTTGGAAAAAAAGTTAGTATTAGTTTCATTAAATGCCTATTGCATGCGCAGTGTTACTGATCTAACACCTATAGTTTGACAAATAACGAAACCATAAACCATTATTGAAAGAAGATGCATATGTATAATGTAGACATATTTTCCTTTATTATTTATGTTCCAATGAAAAGTAAAAAAAAATACTTGCATTCTTAAATATTATGAAGTATAGCCCCGAATGAAGGGATATTGGTTTATGTAGAAGCATTATCAAATGTAATATCACATGAGATGTGAATTTAGCTACGTCATTCGCATCTTGTTCTGATTTTTAAAAAAAATTTGGCCCTATTATGTGCACATTTAAACAAAATCGATTCAGTACTCTGGAATGTTTTTTTTATTTACATAACGTGTATTTTATTCATTTTCACAACGCTTGCTTAAAGACCTAATATTTGTTAGGCAAATCGATCGATTCTCATTAGATCACCAAACATATGGCGTGTTCCCGTTACGTACACATCTAATAATTAGGTTTAGAACTATAATTGATGATATGGTGATATTTGTAGTCTGTTTTCAATAGGAGATTTACATGGATATGCTTTTACATTTCAGCGCATAATATTCACAAGAATATAGATATTTAAACATGGTTTACGTTTAACAACTGAACAAGGTATAGTTCAAATCAATGTAGGGCAGTTATAATGCTACTTTAAACGAATTATTGATAGTTTACTTTAACGGAAATCAAAAGATAGTTCATTATTGTAATTCTGTATATTTAAATCGAACGCGTTTCGACGATTGTGCCATATATCAGTACAGTAATAGGTTTGTCAATCAAAACGCAATTAATACATTTCTAGTGAAAATGTAAATCTTTAAAAAATATATCGGAGAAGCAAAGATGAGACTAAAGAAAATCACAACTATTTCCAAAAATACACGGCCTTTAGGACAAATGAGTTACGACACATGAGCTCAATGGACACAATATAATCCATAGAAAATTATGGATATAGAGTTTTACACTGTTGTCCGTTTTTTTCCAGATAACGGGACTGACCGTTTCGTTAAAGCTGTACACCGCTCGTAAATAGGAGCAGTCCGCCATATTTATCTTTTATCACCGCTAGCCCTACAGCCCCTGTATATTAGACACATACCTCTTAACAGTTAAATTATTTCGTGCTAGAGGTGTTATCTGTATAAACGTGCATCGTCATGTTACTTGGTCACAATGAAATTTTTCGCGATTTGTTTTCAAGCCTGAAGAATGCTAATGTCAAATGAACAGGTTAATGCATTATATATAAAATGAGTATGCACATAAAATAAGAAATACATTCATTAAACCCATAGACCACGAATGGAATACTACACGTCAGCAACGAGGTTCAGGTGTGTTATCGGTTGTAACGAAATCGAAGAGTGTACATATCTGTATGACAGTGCCAGTTAACGAGCGATGTTCAACTCTGAACTGTCAAAGCCTCCCCCCCCCCCCTTCCTTTGAGTTATGCATAAGCAATGCTATTACATATCGCTGACGGCACCCTAGATTCAAAAAAAGGAATGTCACTCTATATGAAAGATACAAAATTCGATATAATGTAATTGTTTACAGGACGTACCAGATTGTAAAAAATGAGTCTTTCCAATTTTTTTTTTTTCATCATATGTTGTTGAATCTTTACAATACTCTAATTTGATTTGTAGTTTTTCATTAATAGCCACAAATCAAGTTTCAAACTAAATCTCCACACCACAATCAGAATAAAAAAGCCTATAAAACCATGTTAGGTCAGAATGACAATCACACAGCGATAAATACTATAGTTCCGGTCTGATGGTAGAGAGTTCATCGCCGTTTTTATTGTCAGATCATCCACAAAGTCACAGTGATCAGGGAAAAAACGGATGCAGTGAGTGGACAATAGCAAGAACTATATAAATAATCATTATATCGTTCAACAGAGTGAATTTGTAAAGATGTATCTTCACGGAATATGGTTAATTTTCACCGACATGTCTTCATAATCTTCAACAGGTTGAGCCAAACTTTCACTTTCATATCGTGGTTAATCATCCGAATCGTACACCTTGCTCGTTTGCAGTATGGAGATCTCCGATAGATCTCCGTTGTCTACTTTCCAAACAGCAGCTAGACAATGGAGATCTGATGGAGATATTCACGACCAGTTCTGGAGGTAGCAAACAAATACAACCATTGTTATTTATCAAATGGGAGCAAATTTTTTGTTTTCGACTTGCGGAAGTAGAACAACCCGACGCATTAAGATGACCGGTATGGTAAGTACTGTTGGTCAATGTGTATCGATAAACTTTTGTTTATATTTTTAAAATTGTATGTGGATATTGATGCGCAAAAGTGTGCAAATTAAACGTATGCTTTGTGAATTTATGTGTAGTGTATTTCGGATTGTAATGCTTAAATGTAAATCCAAATACGTTATTTTAAACGTACACCCTCAAATAACTACTAAAACTAAATTTAGTTCAAATGTTTAAAAACTGTGAGTACAGCATATGTGTCCATACAAAGTAAATGAGTCAGAACAAATTTCATTTAAAACTGTGTTATGTGGTACTGTAAATTTCGTTTTTATGCAAGTACTTAATTAATTACGCGATTAAACCGTCTTGCATCAAATCGGGAGAATCTGAAATTGCGAACGCCGAATTTTTATCATAGATCTATTTAGTTTACATCTGTCCGTAAAAAAAGCGAGAGTTTGAAATCTGCGAGATGTACTTCTTGCGATTTTACGCAAATATAAATACTTGCGATTAGTAAGGATTTACAGTATAAATAATTTTAAAGATGGAAGATATGTATAGAATTATTGTAAAAAATGAAAACTTAAGTATATATATAATCATTACTAAACAATAAAGATAAGTCAATATTAATGCATATACATGTATCTATAGGAAATTCCTAAAATGGTGGCCTTAATGCACCATCGTATGGTCCTTCATCTCCCGCCTCTACTCATAGGTAGTCATTTATTGCCTTTATTACATCGATAACGTCCTCATCTTCATCTTCTAGTTACTGCCCTGAATTTCTTCATTCGTAACACAATTGCTAAGACAGTGTTTGGCACCCTCATCACCGACTCGACAGTAGGGGTAGATTCGGCTGACAAAAGCTGCTGCTGCATGTGTAAAGAGTCTCTTTCGGAGAGCACGCTTTAGGTTGGATGCGAGGTGAAAAATAGCACTTTTGCGATGCAAGCCTGGTGTATGAAGGTAACCACATAAACCTAAAGGTTTAAAGAAATATATTTTGAAGTAATGAAATAGATAAGTTTCAAGAAATTGGAACAATTTCGTTTACACATGCATTCTGATTCACTTTGGCTTAAGTAAAGCTTTTCTTGCGGTATTCAATATCGTCCATTCTTTATTCAATGTTCCTTACTTTATATTTCTAAATTGTCTGGATGTATACACATGCATTTTCGCTGATTTCTTTTAAAAAATTGCAAGAGTAAAGTTGTTTAATATAATCTTGCATATTTTATTGAATGTTTCTAAATTCATATTTCCTATTTGTGTCTTGATGTATGCACATATTTCAGCTTTTGTTTTGTTTGAAATGTTCGTGTGTTTTTCAATTTTCTTACATGTTTTTTTAAAAAAATTGTATGTTTAATCCTAGATGATATTTTGAGTGTTCCATTTGTGTGTAATATGCATCCTTACTGTGCGTGTTCTGCTAATTGCAAAAAATCCTACTGTCTAGATGTTTTTGATAATGCAGTGAGTGTTTGCTAATGATGTGTCTGTATGCTGTAATTTCCTCTGTAATATATATTCATTATATCTTTTAAATAACTCGAAACTGTGATAGCATGTTAAAGTATGATCAGCAAAATTTAATAGTAATATTTAAACAGCCTACATTGTTGTGTCTGAAATGGCTCAGTGATTAGAGTACCTGACTAAGCTAACCTTGTATATCAAGGGTTTTTATGTTATGGGCTCGATACCACAACATTTCTGGCAATATTTTCTTCTTATCGTTAAATACAAAAAAAAAACGTAATATAGTTAGAAATTTGTGCTTTTGTAAACTTGTATAAAAATATAATTGAATGGATTTCATTGGGAAAAAAATAAATTCAAAATTGTATTTTACAACTTAACCGAACGGACATTTGCACAATCTTATTTCCCCATCTTTTTAATTCAAAATTCAAAATTATTCTGTCTTGTCTTCTTTTTTTTTAAGAAAAAAAAAGAATATTTTGAGAGCTCTGTAATGCCTAATACTATTCTAAAATGCACGTGCCTTAATTCTATTGAACCGCTGTCAATTGCTAGAATTTTTTAAAACCTCAGTGAATGGCTAAAAAATTCTATTCTAGGAAATGAAGCACGTGCCTCAATTCTATTTAGAATTTTCTTAAACCTCAGCTACCCCTACAGTATATCAAGCTTGTAACATTTATTTTGTGTCCGTTTTAAGTCAATTGAAAGATAGTGATATCGAGATGACTTCGACCGTAGACAGTGATCAATGCCCTAGAGATGGAATCCTGTCCCGATCCCACGCGTGACAATGCAAGAATTGCTGGTACTGGTGGTTTTTCTGCGGCAGATTCCTGTCCCAATCGTGCGCGGAGTGACAATACAAGAATTGCCGGTGCTGCTAATTTCATCATGATTTATCCAAATGCTCAGTCAAATAAAAAGGGCTCGCCATTATACCCTCCTTTTGATGTGACGCACATACCACCACCACCTACAATGTCACATTTTTGGCAATATCTGGAGTACCGAACCTTTACCTCTAGGTATGAAACGTTTCGAAACTGGCAAAAATACCTCATGGAACCCAGCAAAACAGACTTCATCTACACCCAATATGGCGATAGAGTGACCTGTCTTTGTTGTGAAAAAAACATTGAGTACTGGGAACCAGTGGATGACGCCTATCGAGATCATCTATGCTGGTCCAGATATTGTCATTTTGCCAAAACGTTGGGCAACATGTAAGTGTGAGGAGGAAAAAAAATTATAATTGAAAACTTGTACATTAAAGGACTGCTCTTGTTTGTATTTATCAACACTGATTGTCAATAACGTGCACAGGTGTCCTGATTGTTACTTTGTTTCATAAAAAAAGTCACTTTTGGGGGGGGGGGGGGGTTGAACGAGAGTGTGTGTGAATGAGGGTGGAAGTGAGTGAGAATTTGTTAAAAATTTCTATTGATTTATTTTCTTGTTCAAAAAACTGCCTGTCCGTTTATCTGTGTCTGTAACAAAATATTCTGTCGCATTTCTCTCAGCAACTGTTCGTTGCAAACGCTTGAAATTTTAACATACGATTTGTGTAGGCATTCCATATCGAAGGATATATTTTTGTTCCAATCGGACGTCAAATTCCGAAAGGCCACGTTCCAGTAATGAAAAGCCGTATATCAGTGATAAAAGGTCAAGTACCAGTAATAAAAGGTCAAGTACATGTTATGAAACGCCATATACCAGTAATAAAAGACCATGTACCTGTAATAAAAAAAAACAAAACATTTATCAGTAATTAAAGGCCTGTATCAATTTTGAAAGGCCGTGTACCAGTTTTTTAAGGCCATGTACCCGTTATGGAACGCTATGTACCAGTAATGAAAGGTCATGTACCAGTTATGGAATGCTAGAAATAAATGACCCCAATACAAAACAGGAGCAAATCGTATGGATTGAAAACATAAAGAAGCATTTGATATGGCAAATGGGAATGTGTCTAATTTGGATGATTCAAACAAAGAAACTAATTTTCAAAACATAGAATAACGAACCCAAAGATAAAAACTTATTGATCCCCTTCTTTATTATTATTTCGTAATTAACTAAGATAAGGAACAAATCAGCAATTCTTCATTGAAATCACTCTCTATGAGAAAGAAAAAACATATTGAGCGGCTGAAATGTTCTTAAAAACTTATTAGTAACATGTTAACGTTAGAGTAAAATTTCATTTAAATAAATATTTGTTAGTTGTTTTAAAGCGTTACAAAGCAAAAATGCTTATTATGGAATGTATTTAAGCCTGTAGACTAATCCCCCCCCCGGTGAAATAACAAACTCTTTACTATGAATATGCTAAATAACAATATATAAAACCCCTCAAAAGAAAAGGTTTCATTGGGAACAGGAGGAGATGTTCTAAAAATGAAATCTGTTTTCTGTTAGTTTTTGTTATAAAATGAGCTTTTTTAACCCCATATAAAAATTGTTCTATATTTGTTTGACTAAATCAATTATATTTAATAAAAATATACATACATATAAACACTATTTTAAAATAAAAAAATTGGACAAGAATCACAAAAATAATTTAAAGTTAGGCAGCAAGACAATGCTTCCGTTCATAGTTTTTTAACATCCTGAGTTTCAGCATACGGGTAACTTTAATGACTTGCCGTGTGTTTTCACTATCAAGCACAATTGATGAAAATTTTAGCATTAAAGCTGAACACCGCTCGTAAATAGGCACTGTCCGCCATATTTCTTTTTCATCACTGCTGTCCCTACAACCCCTATATAAGGCACAGACCTCTAAACAGTCCAAAGTACTTTGCTGTAGAGGTCTAATCTGTGTAGACGTACATCTCGCCTCGCTGTGTTATTCGGTCGCGATGAAATTATCAAATTTTACGCACTTTTTTAAAGCCAGAAGAATACTAACATCAAATAATTTGGTCAATGCATTATTTACAAACAGAGTATGCACATAGAATAAGAAATAAATGCATAAAATCGAAAGACCACGACAGGAGTACTACACGTCGACCACGAGTTTCAGGTGTGTAATCGGGTGTATCGGAATCGAAGGGTTTATATACCAGGTATCTGTGTGACGGTGCCTATTTACGAGCGGTGTTCAGCTTTAAATTATACTGCCATGCTATGTCCTTTTAAAACTGAATGGTTAAACTTAAATTAGTT
Organism: Magallana hongkongensis; assembly: GCA_015776775.1. Lineage (NCBI taxonomy): Eukaryota > Metazoa > Mollusca > Bivalvia > Ostreida > Ostreidae > Magallana > Magallana hongkongensis. The sequence continues at coordinate 13,016,957 of CM027469.1, forward strand.
ACTCTCGATCATTGTAAGATACCGTTTTTACATTGGAAATGTGTTTGCTTACGCCTGATATACGATTAAAATTTGTAAATTCGAATTGATTTCCATTACAACAGAACTCGCTTAAGGTTTTTATTATATCATTCGTCAATTATACAATATCTGTTATTTTTTTTCTAAATTTATAGAAATATATAAACAATATTTAAAATTAAAGTAAACAATAAACATATATAAGATAATTAAAAATGTTCAATTCATTGTCATAGATCATTTACTTTGAAAAAAATGGCTCAATTCATCATACTCGCGTTGGTATCGTTTTTTAACGCTTTCTATTATCCAGGCTTCATTGCATAGACCCTCTTTGTTACAATCGGCCGTTCTTAAAGCATCCGAAATAATTACATTCAGATCCACAACAAATGTGACCGCTGCAAAAGAGTCATTTTCTTTCAATGAATTGAACGAAACTTTCTTTAATAATCGCTCTAGAGTAACCAATATGTAAATATCGCCTTCTTTCGTTTTAAATTGCTGTATGGATTCCGATTTATCGATAATGGCTTCGAACTGGGAAAGTAAACTTTCAAATTCCTCGCTAGGATTTGTGTGTTCAAAAGCATTAATCTCATCTTGACGTTTTAGATCCTCTATGAACGAGATTAGGTGCTTGTTTAAATTTAAACAGGTTCTTTCATGCTCTTTTATAGTCTTGATAAAGTTGGATCTTTTCCCCTGTACTATACTATCTTTTATTTCTTCATGTAGACCTGTTGCGATACCGGCAGATACTCCGCAAGCCATTCCTGCTGCTGTCACAGACAACGAAGCACCTGCAGTAAATGGGGCAGCTATAATTCCTCCTACGATTAATGCCCCTCCAAGAATACCCACACCAGCATACGCGTATGACCCTACGTCTTGGATATTTTGCTCTCGCTGTATACGATCTTTAAAGGTTGTTAAATCATCGATCACTCTCTTTCTCTCTAGGGAAAAAGAGTGGGTAAAAAACCGTTTTGCTTTTACATAAGATGTGAAGCTCTCCATCTGAAAATTTATAAAATGATTGAGTTGAATACAATTCTATTGCTGCTTAATATCAACCAAATTATCATAATATAACATTATCGAAATTTTCTGGTAGTATGCATATCTCCACTTTTTTGGAGTCGGGTATAATTATACGTTATTATGGTTTATACTTTTTTGCTGAATCTAACACAGACGGGTACAAAATGTGGGCGGAAAAATCCTACACGTTTACCTGATTAACTTTAAAAAACTAAATGCAGATGATATCTACATGTAAACAATAGCTCAGTGCATGCTTATTTGTGTGTCAGGAGAGATCGAGAAAAACAAATATTGTGCGCTTTAACCAGGACGGTTTTGCTCTCCCCCTGTTACAAAACTGATAACTATATTGTATTAACTTCCTTTAACATAACTATCTAGAATGTAAATATCTACGTTCACTGATAAAATATATTGCGCATATAAGTTTATTAAAAACAAGGGGTGTAGAAAATTGTCTTTGTATGAAAAAGTGGATATTTTTAGGTAAAATATAATAATGCACTTTACATGTTATTTGTAGTAATTGTGGCAGCCGTTAAAACCCGTTATTTTTTGGGGTTCCAAGAGACACCTAATTAAGAAAAATGATGAAATAGATATAAAATTCAAAACATACGTTGAAATGGTAAAGATGTTTGTAAAATTTTCATTTATATAAAAAAAATAAACTTTCATTTTTTGGTGTAATTTTAATATTGTTTTTTTTTACGTTTAAAAGCCAAATGTGTATTTCTACGCAAGGCGTATATTTATACTGACATTCGGGTATTCTGCAGAATTGTATATACACTATATAAATAGGAACTACATTTTTAGGAAGCATTATTTTAATTTTAAAAAATTATATCTAAAACAATCATGTATTTAATAAAAATAAAACAGTAATTATCAAATGTTCATGTTATAAAAACTTTCTATGTTGCAAGCGATCCGTGCTCTCCAAGTTTTTTCTTCCACCACGTTTTGCTTAATATGTCAATAAATATGTGTTCAAAGTTCATGTACATTTATCCATTTGAAGAAAAAGTGCAGTTTTTATCTGGTTTAAACGTCCCCTCTTTCGCTGCACGTTTAAATTCACTCAAAAAATAGTCATTTTTCGCTTATAAAAGAGTGAGAGAGAGAGGGGGAGGATCTTTTAATAAAAATAACGTTAATACTCAGAACCTTTCTATTGCAAGTTCATTGAGACAGAAATATTCCATTGATTTGATGTGATAATTGCACATTAATTAACTCCAAGTCGTTACTTTAAAAATCTACAAAACGTTAAACAGAATAGTTTAGATTTAGAATTACTTACTTTTGATATGTCAAGATGGTAGAATAAGATGTATCGGTAGATGCAAGCCCTCAACAACTCCAGCAAATAATGGGGATATATATATATATATATATATATATATATATATATATATATATATATATATATATATCAGACATACTTTATCTCTGATCCACGTGCATATTATGTATTTTTATAAATTTGTTTGCACTGATAAATCGAAGGGACATGCACAAAAAGAACAGAACAAAAACTAGACACGATCTCGTAGCGAGCAACGAGAAGATCTTCCGTCCGATTTTTAAAAGTAATATGATCTTGGATATGATATTTGTCAACGAAACATAATATTGAAATGCGAGCAGTCATAATGCCCTCTACATCCTAAGAATGCTTTTCAAAATATCTCATTTTTGAGAGAGAAAATTTTTTTTTCAAACTATATCTCAATTTTTAAAGAGAAAAATATGATCAAAATTTTAAGGTTCTATCACCTTAAAATCCCTAAATATGTGACAATTGGGAAAACGTTTACGTTCATGGGAAAATAACTGCAAGATGAACATTTCCACTTCTATTACATTAACAAAATTTTCTTAGAAGTCCTTGGTCTCTAATTTAAAGGACCAGCCCCTTCTCTTGATATCTAATGAAAGATCCTTTGATTTTAAACAGACTTTTTTTTCTATGTCTTTTTCATTTTTTTTATACATTAATCATAAATGTAGTGGACTTCTCGCTAATTACGTAACGCCCGAGTTAATTGTTACATTGCGTAACTCAATACCTGTAAAAAAAAAAACGCGTTTTGCTGCTATACAATGTAAATCAAGTAAAAGGAATGAAAATCTCACACAGATAATTTGCCTTGTAGGTTTCAGTGTTGTTGGCGCAGGAGTAATTAGAATTGGAATTCCCCGACACATTTGATAGCCAGGTGTAGTTATGCTCTGTGGAGTCGTGGTACCTCCCAGTGGCGTTAGAAGCATATTGAAAGTGGGGGGGGGGGGGGCTAGACTAATCCTCAGAAATCTTGACAAAAACCTAATTCCCAAAATCATGAAAATCCTAATCCGTGGGGAGGGGGGGGGGGGGGTCCGACGCCTTTGCCTCCAGACCAGGTTGCTATCCCTGATGCCTTGGACCCATCTATTAGGTCCAACGGCAAGACTATGTTCCTCCGCCAGAAAAGGGATGAATAAAGCGTGTTTGATCATTCAGTAATGTTTAGGAATAAGTCAATTTACAAAACTGTGTTTCTTTTTTTTGTATTGAAAAGCAATTGTAACACAATTTTTAATTTCTATGAAATATTTTTATCTATTTTTACAAAGCAAACTAAACAAGTTTTGCAAAAGAATAAAACGACAGAAATATATTTATTTATTTGTGTTATCTTATATCATGAATTCGGCCGTATGTAAGTAATAAAAAATGCATATTTTTATTTCAGGGTTTCTTTTAGGCAGATAATCTTTTCGCAATTAACAGCCTCCTTGCAAGTCTTTAAACATTCTTCGTACCTCAGGCAGATTTTATGGCTGTTATAATCATGAAAATTTGATAATATCTGGACTTTCAATTACGTGCTCAAACTTTTGTATTAAGCTATATATATACATGTGATCTTTTAAAATTAATATTACAATACAATACATTTAATAATTGTATTTTCTCGCGTTTCTTCAGTATAGCGGGAAAATGTTGTATTCACGGTAGTCATGTTTTACAAATTGTTATGGTCCGGTATTGACCAAAGGGCGGCAAGGGATTGTTAAGAATGTATTATGATTAAGTAGAGTAAATCACTTTCTAGCCGCCGCTTGTGATCGATAGACCAAATTTTTGAAAATAATTTTTGTCAGAGAAGTTTTTTTCCCCATGTTATTATTTAGGGAATAGAATAATAAAAAAGTATGTGTATTTTGTGTGGTCCATCACAGCCTTCTTGCATCATTTAGCTTTGGCAGCGGATACAGGTTTCCTAGATTTTTTTTTCACGATTCTGCATCGTTTTTGGGAGTTGATTTTAATCAACTCTCCTGTGCAGTTACTCTGGCAAACCGAAAGTGAAACAGTGTTTGGACCTTAGCACAAATCATCCACCGCTGACAAGACTTAGTTCTCGGAAATAATCGATAAATTAGCTGTAATGAATTCAGAAGCATTGTTTATCAAGGAAACTTATTTATAAATACCTTTAAAATAGTCAGATTTTAAATGGTAGGAACAATTTAGATATTTTTTGTAGTGGTTTGTATTCCTACGCTAGAGTGTTCTATAGTCTAGTTCAATCAGACGATCGGTGGTTTCCGTAAATCTTCGACAAGCAGAGACGCTTTCTTGCTTGTCGGAGATTAACGGAGACAATCGATCGTCTGGTTGAACGAAACTAGATTTTAATATTGCTTTGATTCATACAATTTTTCAGAAATATTTCAATTACTGCTACGAACCTTGATGTAATTAATAGTATCTTTCAATATTACACTCATGATTCATATGAGGTTTTCTCGAAATTCTTTTCGGAAAAGTCCGAGTATTCATATTATAAAAAATATGCGTAATTCAAAAACATATAAGAACTACTTGCCATGCAAAATAACATATCGTTGATTCCAAATAAATAACAATCGATCAAATCAACTCCCGTCAGTACTTCAGTACTTTGATTTATTTTTAGGGTTTCCTGGCTGGCTATGATGTTTTTCATAGAAGGAAGGTCATTTTTGGTGTTATAAAAGAAAGGTCATTTTTTATTTGTATGAGTTTACTTATCAACGTTGAAAGGTGTTATATAGACAAACAAAGTTTTATATTACATATTACAGAAAATTAACACATGTACCTGTAGCAGTTGTTTAATAAAATTTGTATGGCGTCCAGCATACACGGCTAGCTGTATGCAAGGTATATGTGTTGTTGTTATTTGTTAATGAGTATAGTAAATACGTATGTTTCTTTTTTTTAGCGAAAATTGACTGTAATTCATACAAGAATGACCAAACATACGGGATCTAAAACACGACCTTATTTGTTAAAAAGGCGTATTTGATGCGTCGTTAAGTTTTTTATATTACTTTGAATCAGACAAATATCTAAGAGGACATGGTTTAACGATGTCACGATCATGCCTTTGCTGCTGATTTGCATAAAGTATTTCTTGATTGCCTGCTACAGACTAACATATATGAAAATTTGATTGTTCCTTGTGTGTACAGTTTTAATCTACAATAATAATAATTGACGCACTTTTATTAATTTTTATGGTTATTTGGTTTAAAGGTATATGTAAATATAAACACTACAAAGCTTTTTTTGCTGCTTCGATGCTTAGATGCTTGAACCAAATGAATGCAGCTTGCAATGCTGAAATAATATATAACCCGTTTAAGCGGGTTGTGTACTTTCTGCCAGCAAGAAACTATCTTTACTGTTTCAATATTTAATACCAGTATATCTGCTGATATTTAAGATGAAATACAAAAAACAATTATAATCTAAAAATTACCCAAACCTACCAGTAATGAAGGACTCTATTCCAGCGTCTAGAAAGTACTCGTCGCAAATTCTGGTACATGTACCTTGTCACAGCAATAACAGGTACTCGTGATGACGTCATAACAGAACAAGTGAAAACCATCGAACACCCCGCTACAGAAACGGTAACACATAAACACAGAAGATGCATTCAATCTGTTGCATGATTTCCAGGGAGACTTGCTGGTTTAACGGGAAATGTGTTGTGCTGAAGTTATTTTCAAGATAATGCAGGAAAACAAAACAATCATTACTTTTCTTCTTCGTATGATTAGATTCTTTACAGGGCAAAGAACAATCTCTGTTTGAAATCACTTGGTATGGATTAGATGAATATGTTTATTTCTATTTGGGCAAAAAAACATCCTTTCCGGTGATCAGTTATTGAATTAAATTTAATAAATTGTAAATGTTTCAAGGTGCGGCGGTTAGGGCGAGCACAGCAGGAAATACGCACATCTTGCATTTTTTTGTATATATGAGTCTGCAGGTTTTATCTCATTATTTTTTCCTGCGCACTGTTTCTTAAATGCTCGCTTTGCTCGCAGGCGCTAAAAGAATTAAATGATGAAAATAATTAAGGACAATACTTGAATCTATTTACTATTGAATTAATTCAAACTGATACAACAGCTGGATTATTTGCTTAAAACTCATCAGTAAAATTATTTTGCAATTCTTTCTATCTTCAAAACAGTCCTTTAACATCTGAACTAGCAGAAATTCATCTAAAACAGCGCATTACACCAGTCATACATAAAAGCACACATCAATTGGAACCTACTTCGTTAAATTATTTTTATGATAAATCGCAATACAGATGATATAAGTTTCCAAAAATAAGTCGTATCTCGGATATTCCTTTCCAACTGCACATGTTGCAATAATACACATATTTAAAAGGCGCCGACATTAAAGGGGCATGGTCACGATTTTGGTCAAAAATTATTTTTTCGATTTTAATGTTTAAAATGCTTCAGTTAGGCATTTTTAATAGGCAACCAAAATTTGAGTGTCATGTGTTGAGTTATAAGAGAAGTTAGAGAACTTACACTTCCTTGGTATTTAAACAAAGCTTTTGTTTACATTTTGAATGTTGAAGTGAAAATTCCACTTTTTGACCTAAAATGAATGTGTTAATTGTTAGGAACTGTTTATTTATGCTTTAAATGAATAAGAATACAGACAAATCATCTTGAAAAATATTTTTACTGGTATGTTGAACCTGTGTAAACAAAAACAGGGCACAAGGCTTGTTTACATGACGAAGAATTGTGGGCCCTGTATCTTGCTTATAACTATCGACGGGCACCCAAATTTTATTTGATCATTAGAAATGCATTCTTAAAGCATTGTAAATAATAAAAACAGAAAAATAAAATTTGACCAAAATCGTGACCATGCCCCTTTAAAACCGATCAATACAATTTAAAATGATGGAAGTAGATAACATGTACTGCAAATGCTATAAATATAACAATTAATGCCAGTTCATCCAGTAAGCAATTGATAATTATTATTCATGTCTCAACCAGCAAAGTCTATCTATCTATCTATCTATCTATCTATCTATCTATCTATCTATCTAAACAAAGTATATACTTTATACTTATGCAATGCGTATTTTGGGTTTTTCCCCATGGAATATCTTCATTTCTAACCTTCTACACCGCCTGCAAGTCTTAAAAGAATACCCAATACATGTTGGCCTATTTTCAAAATCACAGATGTCATCTTTACCTGCTCTGTAGATACGTTTGGCAGATAACGGCACTGACTCGGTAGAAACCTTTTAGTGACGGCGATCATTGTGAAGGACAACAACTTCCACAAGCTCGCCTCCAGCAACATGTACAGAGAAATCAAAGGCCAAAGATTCAAAATCGGTCAATTCTTGGAGGACAATTTCTTTTATCGATGGGGAGGTGGGGGGGGGGGGGGGTATCATTTCATAGGTGAACAAATGAGAACTTCAAAAGGATAACCTTAAAGTAAAATTACTTTCTACAGTAATTATCTTTCTAAAGGATTTTCGGAATAAATATTCCAATTTTAAGGTTTTAATACCGTAGTTAAAATCACCATACCTTATTTAAAACAAATATACAAACTGCAGTCTTTCTAAGTAGATCTGATAATTCAAAAACTGTTTTTTTTTTCTCTACGTAGTACCAGTACCCATTCACAATGAAACAGAAACAACACAACACTCCCAGGGATTGTTCTTATTCCATTGAAACTGCAGCCGATGCTATAAACCCTAAAAAATCAAATTAAAGAATACTGGACTTGAGTAAAGAGTATTATCAGTTACAAGCAGGAAGAACAAACGTAGTTTTATTTCCCAACATCTTTTTAACAGGGATATGTAAAAAATGCCAATTATTTTAAAACAACGCCGTGATAATTTACTCGCAAGTAAGTAATGATCTAATTAAAAGGTAAAGACAAAATCTGGTTGGAAAATACAAAAATAAATAATAATTCAATTAGAGGAAATGTCAAGTTTTCATAGAAAAATTTATTTATTTATCTTTAAATATTTAATTGACGAGCGCATAAAATGCTAAAGGTCAAGATCTTGGGCGCATTCCATTAACGTTGCCTCGCCGGCGACGTCATTGGAAAACGATGTCGTTAATGGAACGGTTGGCAACGTCACAATAATTCCAAAATAGCCGATTGCAGCTTAAAACGTAATTCGCACATATGTAAAACGTTTTCATTAAACGTATCTGAGGACAATGAGGCCATTGATTACGACGATGACTTTGTGATGGAAGTTGTCCATCATTTGCTGAGAGGAAAAACGAGACGGCGGCGTATTGCGGATTATTTTGGTGCAACAGTGCCTGCATACGCTCCTGAGGAGTTCTCATACCATATAAGAATGCGAAGAGAGACTTTTGAAGAAGTCTATGGACAGGTATTGGTTTCAAAAATGATCATTTCATATGTATCCCTACTGCATGTGGGTGGATTATGTACATATTCGATGGATCGACATTATGACACATTTTATGGTACCCTTAAAATCCATGAAATCGTTAATGAACTTGAACGAGTATAATATATAAAACACTGTATTGAATATATATATATATATTTAAAACCTGATAATTTACTTTCAATAAATTTAATGAATATACAGTATCAGGGATGGGGTAATCATAATCAGTAATCGTAATCAGCTGTAATCGATTACAGGTTGCTGAGTAATCATGAGTAATCAGTAATCATTCATTTTTCTGATTACAAGTAATCGTAATTTAATCGATTACTCTGTGAAAAAGTCCTGTAATCATGATTAATTTTTGATTACTTTTATGATAACAATGGCAAAATTCAATATGTTGAATTCATTATTAAAGTTGACCAGTATTCCTTTATTGCCCTTGGACATGTTTAAATTCATGTAAGGTCACGATACAAAGAGTTTGCTATTCAACAGTCCTTGCTTTTAGGTGCATTAGAAAACAGTTCACATACTGTCCTTATTTAATTGGGAAAATTATTTAAAGGCTCGGACTTTGTTTAGAGAAAGATGTCTTCTGTACAACATTTTAAGTTTTCTGATGATCAACCATCATCGGGTATCGTGATAACCAAATGTAGATACTTTTCTGCATACATATCAGGGAATGCAAAAACTTCTTCAAATAGTAAATAATGCAACAAATTACATGGATACCAGAATAAAGAGTACTGTCAAAAAATGTTGTTTTTTTTAAATGAAACATTTAATCTATGAAAAAACTGAACAAAAAATAATGTAATCTAAAGTAATCATGATAACAATGAGGAAAAGTAATCTAATGTAATCGATTACTTTTAAAAATGGATGTAATTAGCCCGTAATCGATTACTTTTAAAACCCAAAGTAATTGTAATTTAATCGATTACTTTTGAAAATAATTGACCCCATCCCTGTACAGTATATGATAAGAAACATGCGCATGATAATGGGCTGCTGCGCTTTAAAAATAATTTTAAAAAATCTTCTGCTACTAATATAAGTAACAACTTATATGCACTAACATCAACTCATTATATCGTTGAAAAACTGTACATTCTGAAAATTATTTGACCAACAGATAGTGTCAACATGCCACATTCCACAAGAGCAGATGCGTGGCAGGGAAATTATTGAACCATATAATCAAAAAATGATCTCCATATGGATGTTGGCCAACATGGAAGGATGTAGACAAATATCTGACAGATTTACGTTGCGTATTCACTCGTGTATCGTTGCTTTATGTGCACATACAGAGCTCTTCAATGCCTGTCTGCTGAAGAAATCAAGTGGCCCACTGGTACTTTTGTTAAAATAAAAGCTTTGATTGTTACTAGTATTACTTATACAACCTATTTCTGTAATTTTAGGGGGAAAATATATTAATATTCCATGTTTTAAGGGCATCTAGAATGGTTGTTTTTTTTTTGTTGTTTTTTTTAATGGGGGATATTTACACACACAATTAAAAGAAAAAAAAAAGAAAAGAAAAATCTGATAATAAACGTCAAAATCCCTCAAGAGAATGTTTTAAATATACAACTTTTTCTATTTTTGATATTTGCATGCCTTTCAAAATTCCATGAAATAAAAGAAAAAAGGAAGAAACAGTTTGCTGAAAAATGCTTCTTTGTAAATTTTAGTTTAATAAAGGTATATGTTTAGTTTGATAAAGATGTGTGTTTGCAAAAACGAGCACCCTATCTTCGTTGTTACGCGCTTGCAACTCAATTAAGTCAATTATTAAATCAATTTTACATCTGAATTTTTTAATGTCACAGGAGCATGGGCAAACGAGGACATGCAAGGCTTCAAAAAGATCAAAGGGTTCCCTAGAGTTTTAGGAGCCGTCGATGGATGCCATATTCAAATTAAAGCACCCCAGGAAAAATATCATCCATTGTCCTACCTCAACAGGAAAAGGGACTCTCTGTTATTTTACAGGTGAATATATAACTCAATTCATTTGCAAAAACACTTGCATCAATCGAATTCATTCAAATATACATGTACATCATTTTAAATAAGGGATAAGAAATCATTCTTTCAGTATTATAAGGTGATAATTTCGGTCGGGGCGTGATCAAATCCAATAAAGTCAAAAGGGCTTTATGATAGATTTGATCACGCCCCGACCGAAATTATCACCTCATAATATTCAAAGAATGATTCCTTATTACTTATATTAATATAATTTTAAACCATCGTATGATTTAATATTTAAAATATAAATAAGCAAACCCCGCTGGCGCCTCAATTTGGCTTCATTTGAAGTTACGGGTTTTATAGTACAAAATCGATACGTAGTGCTATCACAGGCAAAGGCACTGGAAAATGTAAATATAACTAAATATATATAAAAGTAATTATTACTTTTCAGGCTGTATGTGACCATACATTGCGTTGTACAGGCATTGTATCAGGATGGCCAGGTTCGTGCAAGACGCCAGGGTATTTAGAAACTCGCCCCTTTACGAGGCCAGTGAAATCCTCTTCGATGGGAATGCTCACATTCTCGGAGATGCAGCATACCCCCTGCATAGGTAATTATTGAGACAGATTATACTATCTGAAAACCATGTGCGTTTTTCAAATGTATGTACACTTAGTATATTTTCAATTTTAGGTGGATTTTAACTCCATACAAGGATAATGGAAATCTGGCCGACAGACATAAAAAGTACAACTTCGTACATTCCAACACAAGCCGGACCATTGAGCGTGCCTTTGGTCTGCTTGAAGGAAATTGGAGGAGGCTTAGGTTTCTCCATAACACGAAGCTAGAGGATATACCAACAGTTATAACGGCGGCCTGTACACTTCATAACATGTGCATAGAGGAGAGTTTTGTACTGCTGTAAAATTTGAAAATTCTAAACCGTTGAAAGCATTTTAATGTTTATATACTTTAATCCACATTGATATCGACAGATGTCCCCCTATACCACCTTAAGGAAATGCAAAATAACATCTATCTATCAAACAGAGAAACCAACCTCTCAATTATTTCAAGCTTTCTTTCATTCATTCTTACCTGCTCCTCTTGAAACCTCCGCCTATCATCCCTCACCTCCGTCAACAACTCAAACAACTCATCCTCTCTCTTCCGCTTGCTCGCTTTCTTCTCTCTCTCACCCCTTGCTTTGACAATCTCACACCCTTCTCATTATCATCTTTCTCACCACAAACAACATTCACACCGTTTCCCACAACTACAGACACTGTCTTTAGACGGGTAATTTTGGGGCCATCTCCCATAACTTCCACCATTTCAGAATGGAATTCCATAGACCTCCGCTTTTCACCTGATTTTCGGTTGGCATCTTCAACAGCTTTATACTATGCGGTTAGCTTGTTAAATTTGGATTGGCACTGGAACCAATCACCAGTAAAGTTGTGGGTCTCCTTTAGTTTAACTGATATTTCTTTCCATAATGCCTCGTGAGTCTTCTTTTTTGAAGCAAATTCTGAATCCATCTCACATCTCAGACTCACACAAGGCCTTTTGTTAGACAATTCGTCCAAGTCTGTTTTGTGTTTAAAATTAGATTTTTATAGAATCTCTAAATATTAGGTACATGTAGGAATAATTAAATAACATTTGTAATAAAGATATATAGAGAATATTCTGTAACTCTATAAGGCTCTTATTATGTGATAAAGTCCTGTATAAAATTTTCTCCAGATATTCATATGTTAAACATTGAGCCCCTTTTGTAAGAAGATTATTTTAAAGTCATGTTACACATTGCTCACAAGCACTGCAGTAATCAAGAAGATCTTAACAACTGTATATTATATATAAACTTATAAAACATTGAAGCCCATGCTGGACCCAAGATTAGTCTAGGGACCTCAGCCTAAACAATTGAGAATCAACAATATGTCAAAGTGCTTGTAAGCAAGTACTTATAATTCCATAATTATATTATAACATTTGAGATTTTGAGAATATTTTTTAAAAAATTCTTATGTAAAATTCAAAATACCACCCTTAATTAAAAAAAATAACTTGAATCCCCTTTAGCTAATGATGTTTTGTACCACGTTTGGTTGAAAGTGGCCACACGGTTCTGTATACGAAGTCAAAATATTACAGACAGACAGATGCCAGACAAAATGTGATCATAATACATGTTTTTTCTTATAGCGTGTGTGTGTGACCAGTTCTCACCAAGTACCATTTCTGGCCAGAGAATTATATTTTTGTATCTAATGAAATGTGTTGAAAAAAGATGTAGCAATGCACTGGCCAGAAATGGTACACGGTCGCGTGCCAGTATAGTCAAATGCAGTCTACAATAGGATTCAAAACTTATTTCCCTTGTAAAAACAACCTAGTCTGGTCCAATATCAAGAATTATTGTACAAAAAATATACATAGACTTACTTTCTTCCATTGACGCAGTTGTACATGTATATGTTGAGTTACTGGTCGACTGACAAGCAGCTCCCTGGCCATGTTGTGGTTCTTCTTCCCTGAAAATATCATGATAGGTTTGAACATTCCACATTCTTGGAATAAGTTCGTATCTTTAGACTTACTTAACACCTGGTCTAGACATTTCCTGGATAATTCAAAGTATTTTAAACTACTGTACATGTACTGTAACTAGTTGATGAAGAAAATATATCAAAACATAGGCATCAGACCACCTTCCATTCCCCATGCAAATAAATTTATCTCAGATAGATCCACATACACATGTACATGAATGGTTTATTTTTCAACTTAAGTTAGCATTTTTTTAAAATCAGTATTAAAATTTGTGATTTAGGACATATTTTTTGTAAATAGGCTGATCAGTTATACCAGAGACATGAATCTCTGGTTATAAGATAGAAAAATAATGTCACTTTACCTGTACACTGTGATCATATTATCCTTTAGAATAAGAGGCTGTACGGGAGAGTTAGTATTGCATTTATGCTGGTTGAAATGGTTCATAGAAAAAAAAAATAATGAGTTACATGACGGACAGTGATAAAGTTCCACGGAAGCCATCGTTAGATAAGAAACGACAGGTAATATGACGCAATAAACAGTCAAATTGACGTAAAACAGCGGGAATACTTACCAAGCGTTTTGACTTTTAAAACAAACATTCTGACCATATGCAGACAAAATTTGGGTTATATACTACACAGCAAGAAGTTCAAAATTCTTCAAAAAATAGCAATACAACTGATACTTATCTTGAATTTTGGTTGTAAGTAGTCTCCATGCGACCAGGTTATTGCAATTATCCTGGATTTCAATGTTGTTAAACAAATTTGAGCAATAAATCCCCGTTTTTTTTATTGTGAAAACATCTTCTTCCTAAATAGACGCCATATCGTTTCCTAGTCGGCAACAGAAAATTGCGTGGCCGCAATTGCTCGCCGGCGACGCGCGTTCCAGCAATCGGCGACGAAGGCAACACATGCAAATCCGGCGATGCCGGTTAAATGGAAAGCACCCATAGTAAATGATTCCAGTTTGTCTTTTTTGTGCTAGAACCATTATGACGTCATAATTGATTTGATGAATTTTTTTTCCGTATTTTGTGTCTTTAAAGAAATTATGTACAAAATAAAACAATATTATGACATTCTATATTTAATAACGGCAAAAAGTAGTTACGGTACCCATATTCAATTTGACATCATTTTAAAGAGGAGGTCAAAAGCTTGTTTAATGCCGTTTTTTGGAGAGACTGTGCTACAGAAAGATTGGAAAATATAAGGTAATTGTCATCAGAATTACAATTGTTTCGTTTTGTTTGTTTTTTTAATATATCCTTACAAAGTCTAGACGTGACTGAATAAGTCCTTTGTGGCTTTATATATTTTGTTTTATTTATTTTATAAACAATTGATTGCAATGGTGTAAGAGCCGGAGCTATAAGAGCCGTGCTGAAAGAGCCGGAGCCATAAGAGCCGGACCTGTATATTAGAACCAGTACATACTTGATTCTACGACAAGCAGTCGATTTGTTTTTATAATCAGTATATGTATATATTAAATATTAACTACTTGTCCTCAGAAATATAACTAAGGGTTCCTATCGGCTTTTATATTTGAAATCAATAGGGTTGCACGCTAAAATATTTGCATTAGAAACGTTGGTTATAAATACGTAACTCATAATCCATCAAAATATGACAAACATTGTTTCACTGTATTTAGATCAAAACTGCAAATAAATAATCTAAATGTAATGAAGTATTTAGCAGCTAACAATTAAAAAAATCAATTACATAGCAAAAAACCACAATTACTAAAAAGCAGTGAATTGTAACGTTATGACATACAACCAATTTAATAACCTTTCTGACTTACATGTAAAACATTTTCATCATCAGAAGAAAAAGCGAAACAGGTATGCATGTCTAGATAAGCAATATATATATTTTACAATAGTTCAGTCTACACAAGGCATTGATAAAAGTGACAATTAATTGAATATATATACTAAGTAGTAAGTGAATAGAAGTCGGCCATTTGTTTAAAAAATAAACATACACACGAACAACAAAGATTTACAACACAGGAAATCAGCGTTATCATATAATGACACTTTAAAGCGGTTCTTGCTTTTTTATCCGCCCCTAACTGGAATAGTTCCTACTGTCTATTCATATTACTTTACAAGTTCATACGATTGTCGAGTACAATATTCTTTTTTATTCCGTATCAATTTTATGTCAATACTTTTGACGATATTCAAATACAACTATTTTGAAAAAATGTAGAAGAAGAGTATGCTACGGTGTTCAATGATTCCTTGTTTTGAGGGAAAAACACAGTACTAAGTCAAAGAAATGTCATCTTAATATATAATAAAACAGATTCCAAAATTGATATCACAGATAAGATGTTGCCATAAGTAACAATCACTTTGATAACAGGGTTAATTAAAAATAAGATGTTTTGTACTTTTTATATTACCCCCCCCCCCCATCCAGGTTATGGATTTCAAATCAAATAAAACCAATGCAACATCTCACAGAGGTGAAATGCCTTGTGTTTTTCTGTGGTGTCAGCGCAGAAGTAATTATTCCACACTTTTCGCCCGCATGTAATTAGAATTGGAATTCCCCGACACATCATGATAGACAGGTGTACTTCAAGCTCTAGTGGAGTCGTGATACCTCCAGACCAGGTTGCTATCCCTGATGCCTTGAACCCACACCTCAGATCGATCCGCCAGGCGTTGTTCCTCTGTCAAAAAAGGTGTGAACAAAGCGGTTTTTTTAATTTGTTAGTAAAGTACTTCAGGTATCAAATATCTCACAGAAGTGATTTTGTTTTTAATTTGTACTTAAATAGAAATTGTAACAGAAAAAGCCACTGTAACACAATTTTTGAATCTTTCATTGAACTTGTTGCATTTGTCTGTTAAAGCTGCTTGGTCCGATTTTGTATCAAGTTTTAAGAACGATATTAAAGGGTAGTTATTCAAAGTATCTATACTTATAAATTAAGACATTTCGCGAATAAACTACGAAACTCCTGCACCAGAGTAACTTCTTATACCTTTGGTATTCTTACACTTGTGATATGATGTCCGTAAGCTATAATTGAATTTTGATAAATGATTATTGAGAATTAAAATTAGAACCTACTTTCATTTTCGATAAACAGGCTTGAAATAGCAAAAATGAGAGTAAGGTGTCGGGACACGCTTTGGCGTTTACATCAAAACATACACTTGCAATGTAATAATGAATGATTACGTAAAGAGTAAATATACATACTGGAAACTTATTTAGGGTATACATAGAAATTAAGATGTGATAAATATTCAATAAAAAATGAGCCAATTCGTTTGTTATTGCGGGATTTTAGTTTTGATGGATAGACGCTTGAGAAAATCATAAAGAACTTTTAAGAACGAGGTAACCAAGGACGCAGGTTGACAGGACAAGTTCGTCATGCGTCGTTTAAGCCCGGAATGCTCAGTTTGGGATGTCGTCGGTGGTCCTATAACACACCTAGCAGTGCAAACAAATTCAATACCTTGGTAAATGTAAGCTGATGCCTTGAATTGGCAATCCATGGTTAATCCCTCCCCCCCCCCAAAAAAAAAAACCAACTTTTTAAAAATTGGTTACTTTGATACGATTTTCATTTTGATTTTTTCAGAACAGGTGCCGAGGAACGCGGTAAGACTAATTAACGCCATAGCGGAAAATGAAAGGCGAGATAACCGTTGGGCAGATACTTTAGATTTGACAACTGTGGTTTAAAATATGCAAATACACTTTGGTTTAAAATATGCAAATACATCTGCATACACTAGCGTTTTTTATTTCATATATTCATAACACGAAAGATTGGTAGTAAAACTTAAACATTAATGTGTAAACAATGAACATATTGTGTTCTACGTCTGTATTAATAAATGATGTATGCACAAGACGGGGAAATTTTTTTCTCTTCAAAACAATCTTTTATCTGAAATTCTTTTTAAAATAAGACCGATTTTGCTGGTGTTATAGGCAAAAGGCGATAACTTTCTGGCCAGTTTGGAAAACTATTCGATAATGTTACAGTGAAAAAAAAACATGACCATGCAGCTTTAATAAGTAGCATATGTTCTTTTAAATGTTTATGATGATTTCTACACAAACAATTTAGATATTAACAAATTCTGCCACGTTAAATAAATATTGAATTGTATTGTTGGGCGTAGTCAAGATTTTTTTTCAAAATTTGTCAAAATGCATACTTCTTAGAGTTTTCATGTATATAAAGAATTTTCATTGTACATGTATATAAATAATACATAAATACATATCTTTTTGTGTGTGCAAAAGCCGGATAAGGCACCCGTATTTAAATTTTATTGAATCTTTAAACGACATTCACCTAGAGGTTGTAATTTTTTCAACATACTTACCAATAAACGCACTCATAATGTTATGTTTGGTAATAGAATCGACTCGAATTAGGTCGCCCCCTTCTCTCTGACAAACGTCCGCAGCCTCTTGGTAAGTCTTTAAAGTTTCTTCGTACCTCAGGCAGATTTTTTGGTTGTTGTACTCATACCCCTTGTATCTTAATGCACAGTTACCTAGGGGAATGTAACATTTAAAACAATCAATGTAATTTTTACTGAATTGTTATCTAATTTCCATTTGATGCATATTACACATTTGCGAAACTTTTCAAACCAATTGATTTGCTGTGTAATAACATTGTAGACTGGTAATTTTTCCGTTATAGATAGAATGACTAGGAACATTTTTTGTACAAAGTTAACCAAATCAGGAAAGCAAATTGTGTAATCGGTGTTGTAGGAAGAAAACATACGATTTCTATCATTCATAATTCCCGGACTTTCAATTATGTGCATAAACTTTGGTATTGAGCTGTATAATCATATAAACTAGTCACAATATTTACATCAAACCTTTATGTTTCTGACTATGTAATTCTTGCATGAACATACATGGACAAACAGAAACGTACGTAATCCAAAGCAAGACCAAACTTTCAAAAACTTATCGATGCACTGTAAAGCTTTTTAGAGGTCAATTTTAATTCAAGTAATTATTAATGATAGTAGTTTTACATGTTTTGTACGCACCATTACTTTTTTTATGGGTAATTAGTTTCATAAGTTAGATGTAGATATCAACACTTATATGCACGCTTTTGTGATTCATACTGGTACGCATGTAGCTTGCACTGCTAGCATTTCAGATTTACTTTATAAACCCATTAAAGCGGGAAATATACTTTACTCCCCAAATCACGTTATTTTTTGTTATTTTTTACAATTATATTTGCTGAAAAGTATAATGGAATACATCATCACATTATTAAATTCTACATACCAGTAATAAAAGTCTCCCTTTCGAACTCTGGAATTAGCACATCCTCAACTCCTGGTTTTTTGTCACAGCAATAACAGGTTCCCGTGGTTACGTCACGACTGAACAAGTATAACTCATCGAACGCTTCCCTGCATTCACGGTAACACTTCAAAATGGAAGTTAATCCATTTAAACGTTTACATGACGTCCACGGTACCGTGCCCGTCTTACGGTACAAGTTATGATTCGAAGAAATCGTTGAAACGACACACGAAAACGAAACGAGAATTCGAAAAGCGAATCTCATATCTTCTTAAGATATCAGAATGGTTTCGATTTCAAAAATGTCTGCAAGTTTTTCTGTATATCTTTCTGCAACTAAAAATTGATTCAGTTTTTGTTAAAATAATTTTCACTTTGAACACTCGTGCTTATTGTGTTACAATAAAAAAATCCCGCATTTTGGAAGAACACATTATCCTTTCATCCAGATTCATATCTGTAGTGAACACATGTAAATTAATTACAAAATCAATATCAAATACGGATTGGAAAGTAAAGAATAATTCAATTACCTTATTGTTTTGAGAGAACAAAGGGAGAAAAACCAATACGTGTGAAGGTTAATTATATTCAAAGTAAGGCAGTGTTCTGGAAAAGTTCGATATCGTAAGGTATGCTTGAGTAAGACACATTAGAAACTAGTTTTCAAAGAAAAATCTGTGTGATGAATAAATGCAATCATATACAAGTAGAAGAGCGTTGTTTGTTGGTAACACAAATATTTTCTCTACCATTGAAACTTAAAAAAACAATACATTTGGTGAAGTTATGATGAAAATATTATTGTATAGATAGAGATTAAGATCATTTTACTAAATAAAGTTTCGTCAATGACAGCTGGTAATGATATACTAATGCAAGTATAACTTCCGAAAGATAATATGCCTGTTAATTAAGTGCAATTTAAATCAATGAACGGGGGGGGGGGGGGGTGGGGTTTAAAAAATCTTACTTGAGACTTAGTATGATGATACCTGACTTAATTCACATTACCACACCGACTAAAATTAGTTGCATCTACTTCGACCTCAACAAACGGATCAACACAAAACAATTACCTTTTAATTAATGATGCATACTCAAATATTGCATTTATATTGACTTTTGAAATAAAACTATTTTTAATTGAATTAGAAAAAAAACCTACTGCTATGATTTTAAATGGAATAAATGTATTTATTTCAACAGGACGAAATATTGAGAACCAAACCATGATATCGTTATTCCATCATGGATATCAAACATCAAATGAGTTCAGCGTTCATTAATTTCCTGTTTTACAATCGCATAGATCAAAGAAAATCCGTGAACATTAATCTCCAATAAACCAGAAACGTAATTACAAGAAATGTAGCTACTTTCATGCAAGGCCGACAACAGAAAACAGTGAAAAATAAAAAATCATCAAATTCAAAAGGTTTCTAGTTGAAATCACATACTAATTAAATTGTAATTCAAACATGATCAATAAAACATTTATTTAGAATAAAATTCCCTTTAATGTGTCTCAATTAAAGTTTTCCTCTTGAATTAACAGTCCGTGAATGTATAGGGATAATGTTATATCTTTATATCTTTGATGGGCAAAACCAAACAGATCTTAATTACATTTAAAAGCTAATCACGACTCAAACTCCAGCACTGTGATATATAAACTAGTAATTTACATTACAATTGATTCCACGCCTGAAACTGATGGCCAATTTTTTTATTTTTATTTTTTTTGGGGGGGGGGGGGGGTATTTCTTATCTTGTCTGGCCGATTTGTTGTATTCCTTACAATGCCTAGATTGTGTGCATTACTTGATGCCATTTGTTTTTATCCTGTTTTTTTGGAATTTTTTTTCTCCTTGCTTTGAATTCATTCGTACATAAACTTGATAGTTCCATCGCGATTGGGTAGCTTCGAGGTGCGAGATGTACGACCGTAAAGGTGATATTTGTACAGCGATACACTTTGAATTGTTCCAAGATCTACGGCTTACAATGTATTTAAAAATGTTATTTATTATTCAAGAAGTCACTTCTTTTCTATCTTAAAGATCCTCGATACGCCGTGACTTTCCACTTTTTATGACAGAACGTTACAACCTGTTGATTTGAACGAATTGTGAAACAGTTCATATCGCCAAAATTTCTTAGGCGCCATGGATATAACTTCAGTTCACCGATGTTCAGTTCCCGAGTTCGATTTCCGCAGGGACATTTACTTTCATGAATACATGAAGTATTACAATATAACAGTTTTTCCAGGAAATCTTTTTTTCTGTCATTTTCAAGTCGAACTTTATCTTCAAATAAATTCGAGTTTATATTCTGATCTTTTTCCAAATGTGTAGAGGATCATAACGAAAACTTATATTTTCCCTTTAATGTAAATGAATCAAAGGTAATATGAAATCATTCTAATCTTCTGATATACTATCTAGAAACTCGTTAGTTAAATGATAAAAACACATTTATTCTCTTTAAGCTAATGTAGTACATACAAGCCCACTCTGTGTACTTTCTCGTAGCAATAACAATGTCCTTGTAATTACTACACTAATTATCAAGCTTTAATACCATCATTGATCAGATGCCTTGCCTTCAAGGTGCTTTCTTTGATGTCTGTGAAATCCGTTATTGTGATAAGTCGCACAAATATAGAAGGATTCCATGGCCGAGATTTATTTTTTCCATATTTATCAGAAGCTTTTTTCTCCCTTTAAATAACTACTTTAGGATATGCTGAAGGATTGTAATTCAATGATTCTGAAAGTCAAATGCGAGTTTACTCCGATAAATGATCTAAAGAACAACGTTAATGGTTTTTGAAAATGAGAAATCTCTTGCAAGTTCATAGTTTGCGTTTATCAGTATTTAAAACATTTTTTTAAAAAAATCTTCTAATTTATTGTGTGTTATTTTTTAGATGTAATTCAAACGTCACGAGTGATTTTGATACTAAATGCAAACCCATACGTTTTGGTTACATGTAAACACCATTGTAATTAACTTATGTTTTATCGAACCGATAATGATTTATTTACCACCTCTGTCCATTTAACGTGTTGATACAGTCATTTAGAACAAAGGAATATAAGCATTTTTAATGTCGCAAAACAAAATGATGGAACATTCAAAATTTACTGATTATTGACAAAGCTGTTAATAATAACTAAGATATATGTGTAATTTCAATGAATTTCTAAAACAGTTATATTGATAGATTATATAAATGTAAAAAACGGCGTTGTAAATGTTTCATCGAATGAGACCCCCCCCCAAAAAAAAAAAAATAAAAAATAAAAATATATATATATATATATATATATATATATATATATATATATATATATATATATATATATATATATATATATAAAAATATAAAATTCTATTCTCCGTAGAGACTGTCTCAAAAACGATATGACATTGAAGTAACATCAGTAATTGTGCGGTTTTATATTAACTTTATCGAAATGTGGTATCCTTACAATGACAATACCATTTAAACTGGACCAATAAAGCGTTTCTATCCACTATCGATTTTGACGTCAATATCGATCATTTTCAATGATCATGTAGTCCATGTTTATAGCATTTTGCTATATAGAGATTATACACTGTAACGAGGTTACTGAGAATTAACATTGAATCGATTTAAAAGTGATATGGATACGTAAAATCAATAGTCAACCATTTTCTTTTAATAAAGATGAACCCGATAACATGAAAAATTTTCAAAAAGGTGAAAATATATTCATTAAGGATTAAGATTAATTCATTTCGAATTAAGATTAATTTATTTCGTGCGTGTTTTACATCTACCGACAAAGTTAGGTTCAAACCAAATATTATATGTTGTCGTTGGCGATGCATTATCAACAAAAACAAATCCCAACCATACTAAATTAATTCACCAATCTGCTGTATTTCATCTCCAAGTCTCATTCAGTAAAGGACTATGTACGGTATGGTCTGATATCTGCCCCCAATTTTAACCAATTTTTAAATAGTGTCGTATAAAAATCAAATCTTCATTAATCATTGTACAGTGGACGCCTATCACTTTAATCTTGATTTAAACCACCATTGCTCATTGGCTATTTATCTATGACGTCAACTTTTTGACCTTATTCTCGCAAATTTGCAAACAGATGAAACTATTCTCATTTTTGCTTTATATTTTGCACTCAGAGGTATAGTTCGCAGGTCTGCTCAAGTAAGGTTTTAACATATGTTTTTCTTTAGATAATTATACACATTATACTAAAAAAAATGGTACTTGAGCAAGCCTGCACTCATGTTTCCCGGTCGAAAAATCATCGGAAAACACCCATATTTTGCCTCAAAACATCAATTTATCAAAATTAGGCAATCTTCATGACGTCATTTCTACACTATGACGTCACTGTGATGGTAACCTTTTGCATCCATATTTTTAATATGATTCTAACTATCTTCACCCTTATTTTTTAAGCGCTTTATAAGACTTAAATTTTTGGGGCAAAAAATGCATAACACCGCATATAGTCCTTTTATCAAAATGTTCTGTGTAATTCTACCTGTAGTACATGTACATTAAAACAAATCATTACGAATGTATCTCTCACACAAGAAACAAAGTTGGGTGATTAAAATTATAGTACTTAGATACGTGGTTAGTGATTGGATGTTATTTGAATATCAACCCAAGTTGCAGCTCAGTTCAATATACATGACAATGCAAACTGTGTCACTTCTTCATAATAAATTAAAATATTACGAATGTATATTTCACACACGAAAAGGATTCTGTACATTGAGAGCATTAATTACTGTTTAAATATTTCACGGTGACAGTCGACATGCAACTTTATTATTCAACCAGGTTCCATCTTAACTCTCCGTTCATACTGGAAGAATTTTTCTTATTTCAGAACTTGCCACCTTCTCCATATAGTTCATTTAAAACCAAATATCACGAATGTATATCTCACACAGGAAGAAGGTAGAATACAGGTGAGTGTGGTCGTTGCAGTCGTAATTATCATTGCTGACCGCCCGCATGTAGTTGGAATCAGTATTACCTGAAATTCGTGTCAGACAGGTATAGTTAAGCTCCGTAGAATCATGGTACCTCCAAATAAGGTTGCCATCTCTGATGCCTTGGACCCACACCTCAACTTCGCTAAGCGAACGTTTTTTCTCTGGTAAAAAGAGAAGAATCAGTATGTCTCTACATAGTCTCATGTAATATTATCATTAAAATAAAGTTGCCATCTCTGATGCTTTGGATCCACACTTCAACTTCAATAGGCGAACGTTTTTTCTCTGGTAAAAAGGAGGAATCAGTATGACTCTACAGAGTCTAATGTAATACTATCATTAAAATATCTTTATTACCGTTAAACGTATTACATCGTTGTAACACTCTTTTAAGCGAGGTTGGCGGAAGGCCGTTCCTGCAAGATTGGGTGCATCGTTGAATGTCAATCATAGATGTTTTAGCATGATACGTTTAGAACAATTGAAATCTTAATTGGGGACAACAGTTATTAAAATAAATATAAGGTGTAAATCTTAAGTGGATATTGTTGATAATTATATTGCAATGAAATAAACTTCGATTTTTATGGGGTATAATATAGCATTGAATCATGATTTTTTGAAGTATACACTCTCATAACTGCAGCGGTGTGTGCATACAAATTGACTAACGCGCTACGCGCGTTACTCAATTTGTATGCACACACCGTTGCAGTTATGAGAGTGTATACTTCAAAAAATCATGATTTAATGCTTATATTTACATTTTTAACTTCTTGCCTTGTCTGCAAATGTGATTCAAACCTTATCCTAAGGGTAGAAGAGCCACAGTAACAGCCACAAACGTGAACTTTTATTTTCGCTTGTGACGTTGCAGATTACAGCTTTTGAACGTTTGTGACGTCATAATAAAACTCGTCATTTTAACCTTTGACTACTTGTTGCATTTAGAGGCATTTGAAGATCAGGGAAAACACAGTAGAATGTAAATATTGAAATTTTTCTTCTTCTCTTAAAGTCCAGTTAATTTAGTATTTTCATTTAAAAAAAAAACATTTATTTGTTGAGATTATCTCATATTTTTAACAGATGAATAAAATATATTTCTTATTTTTATAAATGCACTGTGAAACTACCCGGGTACAATGAGTCAATGACTATTATTTTTTACTTAAGGTGTGAAGGAATAATTAAACTGAAAATATCCGATCAATATATTCGTAAAAAACTAACGTTATATGACTATCTATGACTTTCGATGACAAATAAAATACTTTTAACATGCATGAACTTTAGAGTACAACATTCAGCTTATTGCGTCCTTGGCCAAAGTGTGCCAAATGCATCTTATGTATAAAGCAAAATTTGTGCACCGTATAAATGGACATTTACGATAATTTTACACTAACATTCAAATCAAATCGTACATATAAATTGTAAAGTGCTCTCTTATTATGTATTCTGAAGGTCATTAAAATGAGAGAAAAAAGCAAAGAAATATCGCCTGCGTTACTTCTTTTGAAAAGCGCCTGGTTCCTTTAATTGTTTTTGTAGAAATATTTAAAGAAAAAGGTTTTATCATTAAAATAATGGCAATGTTCGACTAAACATATGTCACTGGAGTGACTCATTATCTGTCGGCAATTGAAAACTATAGTGCGAATGTTTTGATCTAACAAAGAGCAAGAAATTTGACTTCAGACAGGCTAAATCTTACCCACAAAATCCTTCAAAATGTTATGCTTGGTTAATGAATCTACTCGAATTAGGTCGCCTCCCTCTCCTTGGCAAATGTCCACAGCCTCCTGGTAAGTCCTTAAAGATTCCTCGTACCTCAGGCAAACTTTGTCTTGGTTGTATTTGTATCCCGTGTACTTAAATGGACAAAATCCTAGTAAAATGAAAAGTTTTTAATTATAAAAAATAAGAAAATACATCAACGCCATTTAATGAAAATGCGTACCTTTCAATATTACTGGCTTAGATGTATAGAAAAATATATATATATATATATATATATATATATATATATATATATATATATATATATATATATATATATCAAATACAAATAAATATGCTGTGTTCTTACACATGCATTTAAAATATCATAAGTTTCTATCATGTTTATTAAAATGTTTTGCATATATTCTTAAAATTTAGAAATCAAAATTAAATTATCCTATACCTACCAGTTTTAAAGGATCTTTTATCAGAATTGGACAGGTACTGATCGTCCAAACCTGGAACTTGGTCACAACAAAAACATGTCCCTGTCATAAAGTCACGACTGAACAAGTATAAATCGTCGAACACATTTATACAAAAGCTATAGCATGTCAAAATGGAAGGAAACCCATCAAATCTGTTGCATGATGTCCAGAGTGCTTGGGTAGTCTTGCGGGAAACGTGTTGTATCGAAGTAATCGTCAAAGCAACGCAGGAAAATAAAATGATGGCCGTATTTGAATTCATCCTATATAACAAGTACGATCTTACTTTGCCCAGAAGAATTCGATTTGCAGAATATCATCTGACTACAAATTTTAAATATCTGAGCGAAAAGTGTCACCTGATCTGAGCTGTTTTCATATTATTGAAAAAAAAACGTCACGATTGTAAATAGAGTGCGGTCTCTTTTGAAAAAAAATTACATTCACTTTTACTGTTAATGACGTTATGTAGATGCATCGAGTAAAATCAATATAAAGGGAGAAATCTAAATCAAAGCCTGATAATAATCGCTGTGTAGCATTAAAAAAAACTTTAGTAACAAGAGGCCTATTGGGCCTAATAGCTCACACTTTACCATATGAAAAAGCTTCAATTAAGGACGAAAAAAATATTTTAACATTAAAGATGCAGTAAGGTATATTTTGTTTTCTTTCTCCTAATCTTTTGATGAAAATAAAGTTTTCTCCGGTATTTTGCTGTTGATCTTAGAACAATCTTTGTTCAGCTATGTACAAAAAACCAATCTGTTACACTGTAAAGAAATTACTGCATAGAATGTAAGTTTAAATGCCCAAAAGTTATTTTTAACGTCTTTAAAAGTTCCTGAAATAAGGTAAGGGGCCATAGACTGAAAAACTGAAAATCTAACCTATAGTGTACGAACTGATGTGATCGTAAAGGATATGTTTACAATTCTTTAAATTTTTTATTATTCTAAATGCCAACAATGTGCTTATCTTACTAAATAAAAGTACACGCGAATCCGTCTAAATCCCTATGAATTTTCTTACCACAAAATAGATTTCTGTTTAATATTTTCGAAACGGGTCCAGAGTGGCACAGAAACAGACGTTTAAAAAATTCACAGCTTAAATGTACAGACTGCGGACGGTCGACCAAAAATAATAGGTACAAAATTTTACTTGGGAGGCAAGATCAGTTGTGTTAAAATAGTTTAATACAAAGTTAATAGACGGTAGACGCAAAATATGTGATTAAAAAAGCACACTTGGGATTTTAGCCCAGATGAGCTAAAAAGTTTAAGAACAAGTTATATTCCAAGGATATATTCAACAGAAACCAACCTTGCAGCTTATCGATAACGATTTCTAAGAGACCATTATTTAATAAAAAAAAAACCACGAAACATATTTAACTAATTTCTATTATAACCATGATTAAAAAGAAGGATCGATTTTGCTCACGCCAGCAAATACACAACGTTAACTCATTAAGAAAACATCCTAGGTTTATGAGTGCAATATGCGATATATAATTAGATATTACTTATTAACCGAAAATAATATTCACCTAGTGTTGAATCTCGGTTCCATTAAACAATAAAAACGGTCGATGTTTCTAATTTAATCAATTAAAGAATGTCATCTAGTCACGTTCCAACAATTTTCAGATACACAGCTGTTGACTAATAAGCAAAGTCTTCATGTAAATCTGCTTTTATATATTATACATGTACACACTAAAAGTCGACTGTTTTTTTAATCTTTTTAAACACAATTAAAAGCATTTAGCTACAATCTAATTAACTTTTTTAATCATGAGTTATATAAAATCCGAGGCAATTACAGCATTATATAGCCTATGTTTTTATTTTATGTCAGTTGATGATATTATAGGGAATTTGAAAAGTAGTGTATTACAAATTTTTACTGGAAAACAAAAAATTAAAACTCACAGTCCTAGAGATAGACAGTGAACAAGATCAAACATGATTGAAAATAATCGGGGGCTGTGACCAGAGAAGATGGTCACTCCTTTCATAGCACTTGGTTTTACTGGTAGTTTTGTTTTTGAGGTCTGTGTTTGCTCTGCTCTTGATCTGTAATTTTCTTTTGAACTTTTGATTTTGAACACTGTTCGTTATGACCTAATGCTATTAAAATATCGAAATAAACATTTACATCTGATTTGCATTTGCTTTTATAAATCAACGAGTTTTATCTATTGATTACCCTTATGCCCCGAAAAAAATTCATAACTGGCCCACAGTTTAATAATTAATAAATTTTATTTGTAACGCTAAATGAAATATAAACTTTCATTTAACAAACATGCTAAATTTGCACGTGTATATAATGTTTACACATAACCAACCCATGGAAAAAAAGGAAGGTGGTGGTGGGGGGGGGGGGGGGCTTCAAACCAATTCGTTTAAAAGGAAAGCAAACAGCCATTGAATTATTTTTTATTTTATTAGTACTGTCATGTTGTAAACTTTGTATTTACAACCATTGACCAAAAAATGATGCCTGGAAAGGTATATATTCTATATACTCATTTGATAGGTATGGGTATGTAGTGTCTTAAAATAAAAAAAAATTCCCGCCAAATTACTATGGGGAAGTAACTCTTGCACTGCAAATCACACATAGATAAACCACATTTTTCCCGGCCAATCTGCAAAATCTGCAGATATGAATGATATTCAGTGGAATAAAATTGACAAGATTAATAAATAATTCAGTTTCTAGAAATTCAATACATCCTTTGAGTAATTATTTAATTGTTTACTTGTATTTATTTATTTTTAGAGCAAATTTCTCACCAGATCATAGGAACCATGAAGAGATATGAAGAAATTTTTGCATATTAATTTATTCAATGTTTTTGGTTTAAATTATTTTGCCATTTGTTTTTATCATTTTACTAGCTGTTAAATTGAATGAAATTTTAAACATGACTATATACACTTATAGATTTACTATATAAGCACAAAAATGTCGTTACTTTAAATAAAAAAGACTTTGTTAAAGTTGCTTACATATACAGCTAAATAACATAACATGACAGTAAGACATCATTGCAAGATAATACTAATTCCAAAGAGTTATACTACATATCTATCTTAATGAACTTAAAATTTCCATGACTACAAACTATATAATTCATTTGCAATGTAAACATCAAATACAAATTCAATAATTGAGAACAATACTACATGATATTTATATGAAATAACAGCAAACTTTGTGAAAAACATTCAATTCGCTTCATGACTACACACAGCTAATGCAAACATGAATTATAATGCAATTTCAATTAAATAATTCATAAAAATATTGCATGATATATATATATATATATGATATAACAGCAAATTAACTTCATATATGCATAGCAGTAAAATGAGACATCTGGCTGAGTACAAGAAAATACATATACAAGTACTACAGTAACAATCTACATATCTATTGGGAGAAAAACTTGCACAGCTTAGGTACTACTCTGTCTAAAACTTTACAGCTATTTGTTACCCTTGGTTTGCCGTGAACATTTTTTGCACAAATAACATTTCGCAGACCATCTTCACCTGCTCGTCTATGAACAATTTTTAAATGATTCAGGCCAAGTCCAGACCTTGCAACGTTCTCTGCCATGCTCATGTTTAAAACACCATTTCCCACTAAGACATTCAAAGATGGGAGATACAAAGACTTTGCAGAATTAGACTTCTCTTGCAGAAAATGGGCTTCGGAATCATTTGTAGCTTTGCATAAATCAGAATTTGAAACAGCATTTGATAATATTTTTGAAAGCATTTTCACATCTTCCAGTGCATCATATGCAGAATAAGATTCATTACAAAAATGCTTAACAAGAAATATCTGTGTATACTTCTTTTTTATGTTTTGATCTAATCAAAGACAATGAGTCTGTAAATCACGACACCTTATCAAGAAACTCCTCTGTAAGCCAGTGCGTACAACCGCATTTGAAAGGACACGAAAATCGAATAATCGGCCATTGTGAGCAACAAGAACTACTTCACAGTTCCTTAATGTACTCAGCCACTTCAAGAAATTTGACAACGCCTCACGTATGGGAACTACAGCAACTTTTAATCCATGGGCAAATACAGAGGTTACATCGTAAACTATCCATGTTGCCTGCTCAGCTCCTGGCTCTATAGAAATCTTTGGTAGAACATAGGTTGAGAATGCTTCTCCAGACTCCATCTCCACAGCACCGATCTGTGTAATGTGAGGCATGGCTCTTTGTCTGACTATCAAAACAAGTTTGAGATGTATTTATTCTGTCAGTGATAGTACATGTTGTACATGTATAAGATATGTCATGGAATAAATTTAAAAATTCTTGGTGACAACTTACTAAGTCCAGTAGTTTCAAGATCAAATATAATGAATTATGGTCTTGTGTTCTTCAGTTTCTGAACCGCTCCAAATGTTGGTTTTGAAACTGGATCTAGTATTGTTTCAATATCAGCCTCTGCCCCAAGGCCAATTTTTAAAAATATACATGCAAATATTGTTCTCATCTGTTTTTCATAAAAAATAAAATGTTCATATGTTCTTAAACTTAGTAATTGTCAACCTGATTGATAGGTGGACCCCTCCGATACTTCAGATGCATCTTTTTGATTAGCTCTTTCCTGCTTTAGGAAAAGTCGCCGGCGCTTTGTTTCGGGCAGACTTGTCTTTTCCATTTTCTTTACTCTGTCGTCATCCATCTTGTTGGAGAACTTTATATTAAAATACCCCGGGGAGAGACCATTTTTACCGAAAGCCTGAAAAATTACCAGAGGCAAATTAATTGATGGAAAAATTTTAACATTATAACATAATTATTGTACTTACTGAAAAAACTTTTGAAAATAGAATCCTTAAAATTTCCATTCATTAAAATCACTGATAATCATGATTTTCCTATATTTTCTGATGTTGAATGAATTGTGTAAATAACTACAAAATTAATGTACATGCATGCAATGTTTTTTCAAAGTAATGGTAAAGGATCACTCAATTATGCAATTCAATAAGTCTAAGAATCTAAATCAACTCAAACTGTTCCTCCAACACCTGTACTTGAAGTCATGTATTCCTCAACAATTGTAGACTTTGCGAATAATGCCTTAAACTGTAATGCCAAACTAGATCTAGACCTCTGAGAGATATTTCCGTCCAACATTGATGCTTGCTGCTGTTGCCTGAATTCTGAAATCAAGGCTTTCGCTCTCTCCATAATGCAAGTGTTTGGGGGTCTTGAGCATAGCAGCTCGATTGGCGTACTCACATGCCTGGCTCGAGCCGAGGTCAGTATACGAAGCTGACTTTGCAATAATTGGTTCAAACAGCACATTCAATTTATCTCGAAGGAAAGAGTTACTGAGTTGGGCTTTGTATGGCAAACTTCGATGACTGTACTTTTCGGAGTTCCCCATCCGCTTGTATCCACAGAAGCGTGCATGGCAAAGACTATGATCTCAAAACTGATGAGGAATAAGTGCTTGGAGGTTCTCGCGCATCCCATCTACATCACCTTTGTTTTTGCTAAATATGTACTTGATACATTTATGGAGATGCTGAATGACCTGGTTACTTATACTGACTTCCTTCTTGTTTCTGAGATCATACAACTGTTTGACAATGTTTTTAATGCAATGATTCTTGTCCAGGTTTTTTTTTTTTACAGTCAATCCCATACTCCTTTGTAATCGAGCAACAAGAGTGTTATAACCATCACCCTCAATAATTCCTACTGACGTACCTTGTTGGATCATATCTTTGATTGCTTGTAAGCCAGCTTCACTCTCCATCGCCCTCGCAGATCCTTTATGATTCCAAACACATCGATGCTCCCTGACAGGTACTCCTGGTCTATTTCTCCTCCACCACTTACATGTTCCACAAGTGCGGTACTTCACAACAGTCTTCAAAATGTTGTTCTCTTTGCTCATCATGAATGTATGGCCTATGGGGGAAAACATGCAATTTGATATTTTGAAAAATTTACACACCAAGTCGTAACTTAATCTGAATTATTTCTCTAATTTACTGTCATTTCTAATCACCTGTCAAACCCTCTTTTCTGCCACCCATGATCACTGCAAACTGTCATGCCTCGGCGAGTCTTTGGAACAAAGGAAAGTTTTTTCTTCACAACTGGATGCTGCTTCTGTGATGTGGATGCCTGTCCATCATGTTCAAGTCCCACCTTTCTGGAAATACAAAGTTAATGTTACAATAAAAGCTGTTACATTGTATGTTACACATACAAGTATATGTATATTATATTGAAAAGGGAAAACTATATTTTCATGCTAAAGCTAGATCATTTTCAATACATTGTATTTAGGGCTTTTCGACTATTGTTTACGTTCTGTTTTATTATTATTATTCTTCTCGACAAAGTTTCGTCATGGATTTTTTTGAAAACGGAACAGAAAAATAAAAATTTAATGTTAGATTCTTTTAGCAATTGTTTAGTTCTCCCGTATGTCCCTTTTTGGACTTCCGGTCTATATACTTCCGGTTTACACATCCAAAAAACAAACTATTAAAAGGACCTTTGTATCTATTTTATTTTTTGATTATAAACTAAGAAATTTGGGATTTAGATACTTTATAGTATAATATACAAAATCGTAAGCGACAACTTTTTTGTATCTCTTGCTGTTTTTGAGATATTAGACTTCAAACTATGAAAAAGGGGGGATGAAAAAACTGAAAATTGAAATAACCACCAAATTTTTTGAATGAGGAATGGAAAATGTTAAAACTGTCATAATAATCATATATTCAAAGTTTCGTTTGAAACCATTGAGAACTTCCGGTTTTATAAGTTGATAAAAAATCGTCTATGGGTGTTTTAATGGTAAACTGAATTCACGCGTGCCACTTTTTCTCAAACAGTTTTCAAGTAAATATTTCCATATTTAATATTTATATTGAGGGACCTTATTTGTAGACCGGAAAATGTTTTGAGATAAAAATTTTGAAAGATAAGGGATCTAGAGGGGTCAAAGCTAAAAACAACCCTTTAGCTGTATCTTTTTTATTTTTCATCCGATTTTTAAAATCTTTTCGGTTTTAAGTTTTGAGTAAAGAGTACAATTTTAAAATTACGGTCCGTAGGGACATTTTTTGACTTCTTATAGGAGTATTAAGGGTGTGAATATTGCAACTTTTTAAAAGTTGAAAAAGTAATTTACAAAGAGTTATCTCGCAATGCTCAATGAACGTAAAACATTAATACTCTAGGCATACCACGTTTTCTATTTGAGAAAGGATTGCATACTTTTTTATGATTTTTTTGGAAATATTATTTTAGAAATTAAAAGTATATTTACTTTTAAAGTGCTGAACTTATCTTTTTTTGACATCGCATCATTTATAAGGTTATATTTCTAATAGGCAACTGATTATACCAAGGCGGTGAAGAATTTTTAAATAAAAAATAGATACGATTTTACCTGAATTTAAAATCAAAAAAGGGAAAAGGGATGTCGAAAAGCCCTTACTTTTTGTTGAAGACAAAAAAAGTTCTAGTTATAATTTATTTCATTTTTGTTAAAATTATAATATGCACTTGTACTTGAACAGTGTATGTAGAGAAATTTGATACTTACCAATGGCTTTGGTCAAGGAGATCAAAGGAAGCATCAATGCCATTTTCATTTTTTTGACGAATCGATTCTCGCAATCTGGACACATCTCTGCAAAATCAGTTCAAATAATATCAAATCTGATAATCAAGTATTAGCTGCTAGCCATGATTGTTTTTGTCAATATGATACATACTTGTATGAAATGTACCAGTAAAAATCAAATTTACCCAACAAATTCATCAGGCATGACAGCTACCCCCAAGTCTGCAAACTCCTCAATAAAATTTTCTTCTTCTCTCTGTTAGATAGCTCTACAAAAACAAAGGTTACAAATATAGGTATTTTTTTAACTGGGTTTTCCAACGGAAAACTCCGGTTATTAAAATGGTAAAAATGGCGGGCGGGCGGCTGCCAAAAGGATACCCTCATTGTACGGATAACTCCTCCTACAGTTCTCAAGATAGGAAGTTGTTCTTTTGCAGATCAATTGTACATATATCAGAGGTGTGCATATTGCTAGGATGTTGATTTCTGATAATTTATCGAAAAAATACCAGCTTTTGAACTTAGTCATTTTTTGGCAAAATATTGCATATAGGGTACCCTCATTGTACGGATAACTCCTCCTACAGTTCTCAAGATAGGAAGTTGTTCTTTTGCAGATCAATTGTACATATATCAGAGTTGTGCATATCGCTAGGATTTTGATTTCTGATAATTTATCGAAAAAATACCAGCTTTTGAACTTAGTCATTTTTTGGAAAAAATATTGCATATAGGGTACCCTCATTGTACGGATAACTCCTCCTACAGTTCTCAAGAAAGGAAGTTGTTCTTTTGCAGATCAAGTGTGCATATATCAGAAGTGTGCATATTGCTAGGATTTTGATTTCCGATAATTTATGAAAAAAACACTAGCTTTTGATCTTAGTCATTTTTTGGCAAAATGTTGCATATACATGTAGGGTACTCCATTTCACTGGATCAGGGTTGACATGGATTATGGATACAGTTTACATAAAAGAAAACCCGGTTTGCTGTCACATTGACAGCTTTTCACTTGTTAAAGGTATAAGACTCAGATAGCTTTTCATAAATATATACATGCATATAGTTCACAAAATGTGGAGTCAATTAAACTAATATTAATAGTTGTACCACTTTGCATGGTTTTCTCTGAGTCATGCTCTTAAAATTTACACTTTGAAAAAAATATTTATTTGTGTTTATATGTGTGTACATTTACCGGTATATTTATATTCATGTATGCATGTGTAACACATAGTATTGCTTACAACATGTCTTTTTTTAAAAGCCATTTTGCTTTCTTTTTTTCATATTTTCCTCCGCATATTGCTCAATTATATTGCCTGCTCTCCTCTCCATTGTTTTTAAACTCCTGTTTTTGGGAGTTGATTTTTAATCAACTCTCCTATGGAGTCACTCGGACAAACCAAAAGTGAAACAGTGTTTGGACCTCAGCACAAATCATAATTGCTCCTGACAAGACTTAGTTTTTGAAAATAATTGATGAATGCGATGTAATGTATGCTAAAGCATTGTTTTTCAAGAAAACTTATTTACAAATACCTTAAAAATAGTCAGATTTTCAATGGTACGAACAATTTAAATATGTTTTTGTAGTCGTATGTATTCCTACGCCAGAGTTCAATATAGTCTCCTTCAACTCGACGCTCGGCAGTCTCCGTAAACCCTTGTCGGAGATTTACGGTGTCAGCCGAGCGTTTGGTTGAACGAGACTAGAGTTCAATATTGCTTGGATCCATACAATTTTCGAGAAATATTTCTACCACTGATACATAGTTTGATTGAATTAATTTTATCTTTAAATATTATTTAACATGATTCATATGGAGGTTTCTCGACATTCTAGTCGAAAAAGTTCAAAAATTCATATTATAAAATATGCGTAATTCAAATTAGAAACTACGTATACATGTACTTGTCATGCAAAATAACATCATTAATTTTAAAACATCGACAAAATCAACTCCCGTCAGTTCTTCAGTACTTTGATTATTATTGGTAAATCTAGAGTGGATAGGAAGTGATCACCCTCTGGGGGCCCCGAACACTGTCAATCGTGGCTACAGTCAATGAATGTTTTTATAAAATTATGTTATCACCCTTTTACCATACATACCGGATCAAAAATCATTTATATTAAAAAACACATTCTATTTATTAATGAATAAAGCAACATACCTGCACCAACTTTTGTGTTTATACAGAAACTCGGCATGCCTTTGTCTTCTTCTCGTTTTCTTCTGTGTGTCTTCCCATACGGTATTCTGTTTAGTGCTATAAATATATATAAATATCCACCAAGCCCAAGCTTCATTTCTCCCTTCACAGATTGCTTTGTTAAATAGAGGGGTCCACATTTACATTGCCGGCAAGACTCTAAGCCTTCGATGACAGACATCCACTCTACGACTCGTCTGCCATTTCGCCACTCGGTAGTACTAATTTCCTGCTGTAAATTAACGCTTTCATTCCTGGAAAACATACCTCGCAACTTTCTCCGTCGAAAATATGTCCTGAAGCATAATTATGATCGACAATGACCTTATTTGCAGGTGATTTCTTGAATCGCCCCCTTTTTGTTTCGTTTTACCGTGGCCGCGTCCATATTGAAATTTTGTTTACAACAACCATGCCGACGTCACGGGATATTAAGTTATTTTGTTGTAAGAGTTTAGAAAAAAGATTATTACATTGATTAATGCATCAATAGTTTATTATTGACTGTTTATTATGATTGATTATAAAAAAAATTCCGACGTTATATAAATGTATACTACTCTCCGAAAACTACCGAGTTCATTCCGGAAAAAACCGAGCTCTCGTGCTCAATTGTACATCGGATACCTTAAGTGAGCTTTCCCGATCACTCTTGTCCGGCGTCCGTCTGTCTGTTTGTAAACTTTTTTTTCATTTTCAACTTCTTATCCAGAACCACCGAGTCAATTTCGCTAAACTTGGCAAAGGGGTTTCAAGTTTATCCGAATGTCTTCAATACTGGAACTCCACAATTTACAAACCTTATAAAAACAAGTTCTGTTCTTTTACTGATGAATCCGTGGCTCCACCGATAAGTATATTTCATAGATGTTCATTACAATCCTAATGAAACATGATATATTGTTATGTTACAAAGAACAGCAAAAGCTAGCATTTATAATTGTTATAAATTAATTAGCAAAAGCTTATGCAACACAGTCTTAGCGTTGCATTGTTACAAATTACTAAAGGTAAGGTCAGGCATATTTGAAATAGTGTTATTAAATGTTCTATTGTAATATTTTCTAGCTTACGAGAGAGTATAGCAAGCATGAACAGGTTAGGGGTTGATTAATGGTTATATTAAAGTTAAAACTATAGTAAAAGTAAATAATGTATTGCAGAATTAGAAGGGCTACCTTCTGCAAGCATTGTTTGATCTATAATATCCCACTAAATCAAGGCCATTCTTTTCTTTCAATTTAATGAGGGTAGGGTAGGAAGTAAATGGCATCTCCTTTTTGCAAAGAAAATGGGCAGTATTTAAAACCTTTCTTATTTACTCTTCAAGGTTGCTGTCCATTTTTCTTACACATTCTACTATTTGACAAACCAGATTGCTGCTTTGTGTTTCGTCACCCTTTCTTTCTTCACATTTTGTGTGTGCTTGACTTTTCCAATGAGAGATCAAAGTGTTCTTTCTATACGCATTTCTACCCATAAACATTGAACAAGACATTGATGATGTGTTTTTTCGCTAACTACACAAAGTTTGACAATTAGCACGGTTTAACGTTTTGGCCCGTACTTAGCCATATTGGATATCAGAGGTACATTCAGACCTTTGCTAATCTGCCTTTAAACTTAATGGCTGTTTTTTTTTATAAGGACAAGTGCCTAATTTAAGACATTCAATATCCTGTCCACATTTGAAAAAAAAGTCTTTCTTTATAGAGTGGCTAGTGTGCAAGCCCGCATACTCTTGAGTAGCCTTTTGACGGTTTTGTTCAATGGCAATACCACAGATGAGTATAGAATTACTGTTGACATATTTTTACAAATATGGAAGGAATATTGAAGGAACACAGCAAATAGCATGGGAGAAATGATGTTCCCAAAGAAATCGGTTTAGAAATGATCACAAAATAAAAGTCAAATTACCGGAAGAGAAAATAATCCCTTAAGGAAACATGTGGATCAAATCAACTCAGATGCAGGTTGAGAAACCTCGACTAATTTTTTATAGCGAGCACATAAACATGGGTGTCTCGTCAAATGACGTGAAACACGTGGACCTTTATCAGCGGAAATCAGGTACAAAATATTTAAAGGTGAGGACATTAATTTGTGTTCACTCTGGAAATAGGTGCGAATCTCTTTTGTTGAACAAAACATGGTTGTTTGCACGCCTTTGAAAAAGGACCAGTTCCGTTGCAATTATAACAAGGCATTTAGAGCTGGACATCTAGGGTGTTGCTAAAACGCGGAACGGAAAACGGCACGGAAAGCTGAACGGAATGGAAAATATCATCACGTTTATCGCTTTAAAGGGTTATAGACTGACCAGAAACGATTTACTTTGTATCTTTTATTTATATCTAATGAATGATTATCAACATGTTGTTATCTTATTAATATTCATATGAATGTCTATCAATTATAGCATTGTATTCATTCGGCTTTAGTTGAGTACGAAACGGAAAAATCAAATGTATACGAATTGTGAAACATTAACATGATTAAACGAGCAAATTAGCTATAACTTTTTACTTATTTTTCTTATATTGTATTGCTGGCATATCAGCGTTACGTATGCAGTTAGTGAAAGCGTTTTATGCGTGTTTTGAGTTTTTTATATTTCAAATATGATGTACATGTATATACTTACATCAAAATTGAATTTTCGGTGTTCTAGACGATCTTTTATCATACAGACGATACAGTTTCATTGAGATGGAAGAAAAAAAACCCGTAGGACTGACGACATTAAAAATCAAAATACAATAAACATTAAAATACCCGATAAGTTGTGAAACTAGTAATTTGTGAAACTAGTATTTTTAGCAATGCGATTTTGTTTACGTTTGCATTACTAAGCAGTTGTTTATTCCAGCAGCTATATACACATGATTCGAATAGAGAGCTCTAGACGTTGCCTGGTTTGATTTTCCGATTATATATTGGGACTATAGTCTGTCGATCCCAAAATATTCATGCAGCACATTTGGACGATATATAATGGAAAATGTTGACATCTTTTCTCCATTTGGAAGTCACTCAGAAGACCTTGCACAATTTTTCAACACTATCATCCGGGTCTGTTGAAATGCAAAACCCCGTAGACTTCTTTATTTTTAGCCGTGTATTTATACCAGCTGATAAGCTAGAGAGGACGTTTTAAAGAAAGAATAATGAGAATGTTTAATGCTTCTAAAAGAGAATCGCTTGAACCCTGAAGTATATATAAATACACAGCAAAAAGTGAATCGAGGATATTTTGTGACAGAATATAGTGGTCAATGCATGTACTGTTAATTTTGAGGAAATAAATACTCTTGAATAAATAATCTAATATTGCTAATCTTTCAAAAAAATTAAAAAGGTACATAAAGTGTATTGTTTTAGCATGATTAACAAATCTATGAGGTAAATAACATTAGATAAGATTTTCCGTTTTCCCTTCCGTTCCGCGTTTTAGCAACACCCGGACATCTAGACCTATTAATGCACATGCCTAAAAAGAATAACATTGCGGAGCGATCATGCGGGGATGTTGTGTTAGCTGCTGCTGCTGTGCAGTAGGTGACCTCCGGCAGCTCGTATATTGAGATTGAAATGGATCTTGGGCTTCAAAACATTTTAGATCATTAATTTATGATGGTGTCTTAATTTTCTCTTTCAAACTTTGAATTTCTGTTAACAAATGTTCGTAATTTGCCAACGTTTTACTTTGACTTGGTTGAAATTTTTCAGCTAAAAGAGCAATTTTCCTTAAATGTTTTATTGAACTAGGATTTTGGGTAAGAGCATGCGTTCTTATCTCAGATCTTAAACCATTCATTGCAACCGAAAGTAAAATTTTAAATAGGTTTTTTTTTTATAAAATCTTCAACAGGTTCTGTTTTTTCTTGTTTCAATTGTAATATTGACAAATCCCCAAAATTTTCAAATTCTCTAAATCTTTCCTGAAAAAGAGATGTTAGTAACGTTGTGTTAATTTTATGTTCATACGGTAAGGAATTATACCATACTTTGGCATGCCCCTCTAAAAAAAACGGATACAAATTGACTTTCTTGGAATCTGGTAAATCATGAAATTTGACACACTGCGTAAAAACCATGCTTTGACATCTTGAGTACCATCTCCTTTCAATTTTTCTAATTTGATAATTGTAGACATTTCAAAAGGTAGAGAAAAAAAAACAGATTCTACATGCTGTTTGCACTGTTTAATAGTTCCCATTGATACATATTCCTAGCTGATACGAGGGAGGTTTTCCAGTGCGTTATTAATGTGCGGGACCTGGTGTGCGTCCGGGACGTTATATTCGTCCGCGTTGATATGCTGTAAGCGTTGATAACGTCCAGGGAATCGCTTTGGTCCCGGGTGTTGAAGTGCATCCCGGGCGTCGTTTGCGTCCTGGGAAATGATCACACAGTGCTGTGGAGGCGGTGTTGCTTTACGTTTGTGGCCCAATCGTGTTCGTTAGGTCGTTGATGGCTCTTCCGTGGCGTGGCTAGGACAAGATGACACCGGATTCCACCATTATATCATAACGCCTCCAATACTAATTTATAAAAGTCCATTAGGGGTTACATGGAGTGTTATGATGTTTAATTTATTTAGATCCTCGAGAGATCTTTGTTCCAACATGCCCACACCTGGCACCCGAATATCTCCTCCTCTACATGGGGAGTAGCCCGTGTCCCAGTCTGTATAAAAAGAGGAGGCAGAAAGACAGCTTCCAGATGACTACTGGAGAGCTGCGTTTCCCGCACCCCCCATTTTATACGTACGGACACTGCGCTACAACATTCTCCTCCTAATAAGTAAATGCGATCAAGTGCATACTAATGATCTGACGCACCGTGGTCAGTAGTAGCGTTTTATTTAGATTTCTGACCCGGCTTCGACAGGCTCATCACTGGACTTTATAACACATTTTCCATGAACATAAATAAACATACGCTATCTATATAACGCATGCACTTTAACCAATTTCTATAGAATTTCCGTTATGATACATACCTGCATACAAAACTCCTAGAAAAGACCAAGAGAAAACAGAGACTCGTCATCTGTAAATAAGATCAAGAAATTAACAAACTTTTTATTGGCATATTGTGAAAATCGAAAACCAATTTGAAGACCATTTTATATTTATATTGTTATTAGAATATCAGTGTGTTGCACCAAGTACATGTCATTATTGAATGCTTGTCTGACATTTGTTATTCAAACACATGTCGCTATATCACCCAAAATACGAAATACATAACTTTTTCGAAAATATTCTATTACACTGTAACCTATAACCCAGTCTTTAGAATTATAAAACAATTTTAGACAAATAATTTTTTATCGTAATATGACTGTTGAAGTCTGTAATCGACAACGTAATATTAAGACTGTTTTTTAAAATAAGATTTAAATCGTATCAGGAGACACTAGGACTATGTACAATTTTAAACATAAGTAAAAGTTCGCTACATAATCCTACGGCTTGATATTAAAATTCAAATTAAGCTTTACAAATAATCCTTGTAAACATTCGTTGATATCAAGCCTAAAGAAACATTCAGCCCCTATGTAAGACAAAACTGAATTTTAATATTATTGTCAATTCAGCGTTCATTGGCAGTTTTTGCATTGGTCTATCAATCACCAGGAAAAACATATTTAGTTCTTTGCCGACACTGTTAAGAAATACGGAAAGGGTGACAAACAATTTATTTTTAACTGAAAAGAGAAATATTATCTGGTATGATAATTTTATATAATGTATATATTATATTAATGAGATAGGTACTTATTATATAGAATGAAAAAAAATATAACTATGGAAACATAACAGTGACCTCACTGTCTGCACATGCCAAGACATATTTCTAGAAACTTCCAATTACGACCCTTATCACCTGACCGTTCTTTATATATACCCTTGTAATCGTCAGTCTGGTTGATTATCAATATAGACATTACACTTTACGGAGCTAGGAAGCAGAGATGCCAATCAGTCGAAGTAGACCGTATGCTGTTGCATTTGGATCGGCGTTTCATTACGCCGGGAGAGCGATTGGATTAGCTGCAAAGTACTTAAGACGTAATAATGACAGCCAAGCAAATATGCCAATCAGTCGAAGTAGACCGTATGCTGTTGCATTTGGATCGGCGTTTCAATACGCCG
Source organism: Magallana hongkongensis (assembly GCA_015776775.1). Lineage (NCBI taxonomy): Eukaryota > Metazoa > Mollusca > Bivalvia > Ostreida > Ostreidae > Magallana > Magallana hongkongensis. Next base: position 13,059,001 of record CM027469.1, read on the forward strand.
GGAGAGCGATTGCATTAGCTGCAAAGTACTTTAGACCTAATAATGACAGCCGTGGACGACGAGTAACAGTCTGAAACTTCTTCACTACGAGAAGATATAGAACAAGAACCTCCCTGCGACCCAAATCTCTCTGGATCAGAAGAAAGCGAGAGGGAAATTGTTCCGAAGATAAATACATCGGGTTCGGAATGCCAATTATTTCTTAGTTAGAAAAACGTTGTGTATTCGTTTTGACACATGTTCGATTAAAAGTGAAAACTGATTGAAAGTTTATTGTTCATATCCGGAACAAAGTGGTAGCAGAGCGTGGTTTAATATGGGAGACGAGGAGGAAAAAGCAGAAGCGTCAGGAATGCAGATGATGGGAAATCAGGAGAGTACGGCGGATCCAGAGATAGATATCGACGTTCTGAAACGTGAGAAAACGAAAGCTAAGTCACAATTCACGAGAGCTAAGCATCACTTGTTGAACTTATTAGATTCTGATTTACCTAGTCGTGGGGAATTATGTAAGGCTCGAGAACGCCTGATTGATTTACAAGAACCGCTCATTAATTGCTTGTTGTCGCTTTCCGCGGAGTACAAGAAGGCAAACGACATTACAAAACTATCAAAGACAGAACAAGAAATTGAAATGATTGAAGATAATTTTGAAAATTGTCAAGACAGAGTTCAGGATTATCTAGATGCACGAAGGAGTGATCCGCCGAGTGTTGCGACAGATTCATTACATGGAAGTGAATACTTTGTGAATGAAGAGGAAATTCGGGCCAAGAAAAAAGCAGACTCTATTCGTGAGGAGGTGCGCAAATTTGAAGAAACGAAAAGAGAATTGGAGGAAGAATTTAAGACAAAACATGAACAGTTGAATGAATCTATCAACGCTGGATACAGAAAGTTGAAAATGAAGCACAAAGGAATTTTAGTGGAATGAATGATGGTTTTGAAGATGTAGACAATTGTGAAAGAGAGGACTGTGAAAATACTGATGTTAATCAAGACTCACACATTCCCTCATCATCTGAGAAACAGGTTAAAGTGACCAATGATTCTGTGGATGGCCCTACCGTTGGAAGTGATTTGTGGAAACAGATGAAGCGTGTATCGATTCCTGTCTTTTATGGTGACAAAAGGACATACGAGAGTTGGAAAGCTGCCTTCTCAGCATGTATTGATAAAGCTCCAGCGACTCCAGAATACAAACTTTTACAGTTAAGACAGTATCTTTCCGGTGAAGCCTTGAAAGCTGTAGAAAACCTTGGACATTCCGCTATCGCCTATGAAGCAGCCAAAGATCGTCTTGAGCGGAAGTTCGGAGGACAACGACGGCAAGTCATGCGACATCTTGAACAGTTGGATTCCTTTAGACCTATACGTGCAGGAAATTCAAAGGATTTGGAAAAATTCGCAGACATTCTGGACATAGCAGTCATTAACCTAAAGGATGCAGGTAGAACGGATGAACTCAAGAACGGATCACTGTACGTCAAACTTCAAAAGAAAATCCCAGAGTCCCTGCTGTCTTCATACCACCGATGGGTGTATGAGAAGAAAAAGACTGAGTCAGTGGAATCTTTGAGGGAATGGATCTTGCAGGAATCCGAATTCCGAACAGTGGCAAACGAGACTGTGTATGGTCTACAGGTTGATTCAAACAATAACTTTGATAGTAAAAAGTGCAGCCGTGACCGAAATCATGTTAATGTTCATCAAAGATCATTTTTCACAAACACTAAGACCTTCAACAAACTATGTCAGATGTGTCAAGGACAACATGGGATATGGTCATGTGAGCAGTTCAAGAAACTTGAAGTGTCCCAGAAATGGAACTTTGTCCGTCAGTCGAAGCTGTGTTTTCGTTGCTTGGGGTCAGGACACTTGGGAAAGACATGTAGAAGGAGCAGACCTTGCGGCATTGACCATTGTACCGCGACACATCACATACTATTGCACATTGAAAATCGAGCTGTGAACCAAAACACAGATGGATATCAACGTGATCTATCTGCATCAGTGTTGAACCAGAATGCTCCAGAATTTCGACCCTATAGAAATCCACAGAGACCAACTTCTTCTGTAAGAACTGCTGAAAACAGTAATGTTGATACCCAGATATCAGTGAATCAAGACAGAACTTTGACATGTCATGGAGGGGAGCCACAATTTATCGCCCTACGAACCATTCCAGTAATAGTAAGAAATGGATCAAAGACAATGAGAGTAAACGCACTGCTGGATGATGCCAGTACACGGACCTACATTAATGCAGATGTTGCAGCAGAATTGGGTTTACATGGCAAACTACAGAGAATTACCGTAGGAGTTCTTAATGACAAAACTGAGTCATTTGAAACTATGCCAGTAGAATTCCAAATAGAGAGTGATGATGGGAGGACAAAGACTAAAGTGGAAGCCCTAACAGCTGACAAAGTTACCGGTGATATGTGTGTAATCAACTGGAGAAAATATCAACACAAATGGGACCATTTGAGAGGACTTGAATTCCCAGGAGTGGGTAAACATTCTATGGTGGATATTCTGATTGGAATGGACCAGAGTGAACTTCATTATGCTTATCAAGAGATCAGAGGTCGACCAGATGAACCAGTGGCCAGACTTACTCCATTAGGATGGACTTGTGTCGGGAAAATTCCTGGTAGCAATGAGATATGTGTTCAAACTCATTTCAACAGAACTTACTTTATCCAGAATCAGAAAAGTGATAATGAATCGGACAAGATTTTGTGTAAATTCTGGGAGATGGAAAATTTCAGTGAGCCACAGAAGAAACAGTCATTTAGTCTAGAGGAGAGAAGTGTGTATGAAAAAGTGAAAGATTCATTGAAGTTTGTTGATGATCATTATGAAGTAGCTATTCCTTGGAAGGAAGAAAAGCCTGATTTACCATGTAATTACGACATGGCACTACAACGTTTAGAGAACACTGAAAAGCGATTGATGAAGAACCCGGAAGTGAGAGATTCTTACTCAAAGACTATTGAACAGTATCTGGAGAAAGGATACATACGCAAGATTAATCAGGATGAGGAAAAGTCCGGAAAATGGTTTCTTCCACATTTTCCTGTCATCCGGCCAGATAAGAGCACAACAAAGACACGTATTGTGTTCGACGCATCAGCAAAGCATTGTGGTGTCTCATTAAATGACATGATTCACTGCGGACCAAAACTTCAAAATGAACTCTTTGATGTGTTACTAAGATTTAGAAGAAATAGTGTGGCAATAGTATGTGACATTGCAGAAATGTACTTAAGGATTAAGGTTCCACAGGATGATAGACCTTATCAACAATTTCTCTGGCGTGACGTTAATACAGAAGAGAAACCAGATGTGTATGAATTTAGCAGTGTTGTATTTGGAATAAATTCGTCGCCATTTCAAGCACAGTTTGTAGCACAGACCCATGCTGAGACTAACAGAGAAACTTACCCTATGGCAGCAGAGACTGTTTTGAAATCCACCTACATGGATGATAGTATGGATTCAGTATCTACCGAGGAAGATGGAGTCAAACTCTACAGGCAGCTATCCGCATTGTGGGAAAAGGCCGGCATGTATGCCAGGAAGTGGCTATCAAACTCAGTGGGTGTACTGCAGCATATCCCACCAGAAGATGTTGTTCCCGAAGTTGACCTGCATGACAACAGCTTACCATCCGTAAAAACCCTTGGTGTGCTATGGAAGGCCAAAGATGACATCTTTACATTCAAAGCAAGTCCACCAGAGGATGATTTTACTTACACAAAGCGGAACTTTCTACGGAAAATCGCAATGCTGTTTGATCCTTTGGGATTCCTAGGACCGTACACAATAAGAGCTAAAGTTTTGTTGCAAGAAATGTGGACTGCAGGTCTTGACTGGGATGATGTGTTGAGCGAAGACCTCATATCAAAAGCTGAGAAGTGGTTTAGAGAATTGACTGAGCTATCGCTTATTGAAGTACCGAGATGTCTACGTCTATCTAATGGTGAGATTATATCGACTTACCTTCATACCTTTGTTGATGCTTCCCAGGACGCGTATGGAGCTGTAGTTTACCAGAGGTGTATCTATGACGATGGAAGTGTATCAGTCAGATTCGTGACTGCAAAATCCAAAGTAGCTCCACTTACCACAGTCAGCATACCTAGACTGGAATTGATGGGTGCAATATTGGGATTAAGGCTAACGCTTTCAGTGACAAGTGCTCTGGAGATGGATGGTGACCAGTGCACGTTTTGGACGGACAGCATGAATGTGCTGTGCTGGATCAAGGCACAAAGTAGAAGTTTTAAGCCCTTTGTAGCAAATCGTATTGGGGAGATACAGTCGGCCTCAAATCCAAAGCAGTGGCATCATGTGCCAACAGAAATCAACCCCGCTGATATGATATCCAGAGGAGTGACGGTTTCACAGTTACAGAAAGACAGTGTCTGGTGGAGTGGGCCTCACTTTCTTACCTTGGATGAATCACAGTGGCCGAATCAGAAAGTTGAAAAACAGGACTCTGACAAGGAAAGAAAGAAGTTAAGCAGAGAAGTTGTCAATGATTCATATTCATTCTTGGCAAGATCAGTGGGCTATAGAGACACAGAGTGTTGTTTGAACCCAGAATCCTATTCCAGCTGGATACGGCTTGTAAGAATTCAAGCTTGGATAAATCGTTTTGTAAATAACTGCAGAATGAGCATCAAGGATAGATGTAAAGGTGAATTGAATGCTGAAGAAGTTGAAGGGGCGGAAACTCAAATCATTAGAACAGCCCAGAAATGTGAGTTTCATTGTGAATACAGATTGTTGAAACAGAACAAACCTCTTCACCAGAGCAGCAAGTTATTGAGTCTGAACCCTGTAATTGATGAAGACGGACTCCTGCGGTGTGATGGACGTTTGAAATATGCAGAATATTTACCATATGATGTTCGATACCCTGTCATTCTCCCTAGAAACAATCGTGTCACTACACTTATTATCAAGTATCACCACGAAAAAGGAAAACATGTGACAGGAACAAATCACACACTATCTATGATCTCATCACGGTTTTGGATAATATCCGCACGAGAGGAAATACGGAAGTGGGAACGACAATGCAATAAATGTTGCCGCAACAAAGCCAGACCAGCAGAACAACTGATGGGTCCCCTTCCATCAATTCGTACAAAGCAGCCATTACACGCATTTTCTCGAACAGCGGTTGATTATGGAGGACCTTTCATTACGAAGCAGGGACGCGGAAAACGGCGAGATAAGAGATATCTATGTCTCTTCACGTGCGTGATGTCAAGAGCAGTGCATCTAGAAGTTGCCTTCGGACTTGATACAGATTCGTTCCTCAACGCATTTTACCGGATGGTTAGCCGAAGAGGTCTACCTACAGAAGTTATATCGGACAATGGAACAAATTTTGTTGGTGGCAACAACGAGCTAACGGAACTAGTTGGATTATTGGACCACACAAAGATTCAACAATCTACAGCAAACCTTGGAGTCAAGTGGCACTTTAATCCGCCTCTTGCACCTCATTTTGGAGGTGTCCATGAAATCATGATTAAAGCAGCGAAGAGAGCTATCTATGCAGTGATCGGGTCAGCAGATGTTACAGATGAAGAGCTGATGACAGCATTTGCAGGAGCAGAAGCTTTGATCAACTCAAGACCCCTGACTTACCAATCGGCAAACCCAAACGATGATGTTCCGTTGACTCCTAACCACTTCCTGCACGGGCAGGTGGGGGGATTATTCGCACCGGAAACTGTGGACACAACTGAATTCAACCCACGGAAACGTTGGAGAAGAATCCAGGAGCTTGTGAGACACTTCTGGCATCGATGGATGCGCGAATGGTTGCCAGGACTGAATGTACGCAAGAAGTGGAATCGAACTCGCAAAGACATTAGTGAAGGTGACATTGTTCTCATAATTGAACCTAATTTACCTAGAGGACATTGGCAGCTAGGTCGCATTCTAGAAATTCATACAGGCAAAGATGGACATGTGCGCGTTGCCAGAGTGAAAGTCGGCCAGAAATCGATGACCCGTCCAATAACTAAGCTGTGTCCATTGGAGTTCAGTGACTAAACTTAATTGTCTCAAACATTGCTGTCACAAATGACGTTTAAATATATGCATCACTTTTTAATGTTTAAAATGAAAAAGTCTTAATATTTTGTATTTTAATTACAAAATCAGGTAATTTTGTTGATGTGCAAGCAATCAAGGAGGGGAGAATGTTCCGAAGATAAATACATCGGGTTCGGAATGCCAATTATTTCTTAGTTAGAAAAACGTTGTGTATTCGTTTTGACACATGTTCGATTAAAAGTGAAAACTGATTGAAAGTTTATTGTTCATATCCGGAACAGAAATGTCACCAATTCCTTTAATTTAAAGAACATGGTGGACATCTCTCACCATTTAACTATTCCAGTAGCTCCGCAATGACTGTTGCAAAAAGTATTGAGAACAAAGCATAGTTACTGATGGGGAACAAGATAAGAAAACAATGCAGATTTCAAAATACCTGTCTTCCTGTGGAGACAAACTATCGAACTGTAACTGGTGATCAGAAAGCTTTTGTTTTGGATGGACTGAAGACAAAGTCATCTTCTTAGACCATGAAATATTCTTCTACAGAGAAATCTTTGGACTTTTGGAATTACTTGGTATGCAACCTCGAAACAATAAAAAATCTCTGTCTGATGTACATGCTTGTCATTATGTTTTGGAAAGGGCTCGTTCCTATCCCAAGACTTGGTATGACGGTACATAGTCTATCATTGTATAACAGGTGAACAGATTTGTAAGTGACCTTTTAAGTTACAATATGACCACTTGGATTGCCTTTCCAGCTCTTTAGAAAAAGAATTTGAGATTGTAAATTCATGTAAAATATACTATTCGCATGGTACCTTTTTCCAGCCAAGAAAAATAAAATATGCACTCGTTATTTGTGTTTTCATCTCATAAAAGGACAACATTTATTAACATATATATAATGATACTTTTTAATTATAATATATCAAAATTATTGACTTAATTTCATATATTAAATTTCTATCAATTCGATATTTATGGTTAAATATTCAATATATCTTTTTACTGTCAAAGACACTAAAACTGTTGGGATAGAGGCCGTACGCCGTCCCGTTCGGGAGTTTTAAAGTCCCCGTTACACGCAACGTTTCTACTTTGTACCTTTAACATGATTTACGTACTTGGCTTGGAGATTGATAAACACAGGAAAACATGGCTTTAACAATTAATTTCATGATATCAATTGCTGAATACAAGAAAAAACTGACGAACAAAAAAGTTAACCACGAGTAAAAGGTTTTTTTTGGAACAAGAAAAAATGCCCATAAAAATAAAGATTAATTGCAGTAGGACCTTTTCCAAGACACAGTTAGATCACTCTTACTAAGTTGAACGTTTTTTTTTTATAAGACCTGGTTTATATACCAATATATTTCATCAATAGTCGAGTCCAAGAAAAAAATACTAAAGAAGAAAATGGTAACCACGAGTAATATTTTTTTCTGAAATTAGGAAAAAAAACAATGCCCGTAAATAAAAGAGATTAATTGAAGAAGGGCCTTTTACAAGACACAGTTAGATCACTCTTACTTAGTTGAAAGTTTTTTTTTTATCAAGTTTATGAACCACTGTGAATCGCAGGGAGGGGCGTGATCAGTGTAGCGCTGGGGCGTGATTCCGAAGGGGTCACACCGCTCACCTGTGCAACACTGGCTTTATATAGGCGTTCAAAGGATATTGTGCCATATGGCCCCTCAGTAGATTAACAAAAAATAAATATCCAAATTGTACACTGATTTTTTCATATCATTAATCTACGGGCGCACTTGGTTTCATTAGCCGGGTCAAGCCGGTTGGTATTTCCGGAAACGGGTACGTTACTTGTCTCAAATATTTCTAAGATGCCGGGCGATGATAAAGTAGCCCGGATTGCCCGGAAAATTTCTAGTGGGCACATGGAAAACAACATGGCAGAAAACTGAGGTAAACGTTTTCTTGCACGTACAATATCTGTTTTATTTTGACTGAAATTGTTTGATTTTATTAACATTTACAACTGATTAAGTTGTGATACAGCGGGTAACCTTTTCTGACAGTTTTTGTTTACGTTTAAACTATTAACGCTGCTTTACTCTCTATTTTTGTAGAAGTAACATCTCAGTTTGTGTATTTTTTAACAAGTAATATAGGAAAGAAAACATGGAGTGCAATTAATTAATAAAACATAATTTATCGTGGTAAATTGTTTAAGTATGTTGTGTACGAATTGTTTATCCTCGAACTACTGTGGTTTACGCGCATGTGCATTACTAGTTTAACCGGTATTTCCGAGTAACACTGCATTTAAAACGGATAAGAAAACAACAATACTTAATTCAATAGGAGGAACATCCAAGAAATGTAAGTTTCTTATAAAAACTCGGAATCCTAGAGGGACAAATAGCTAATATTTACATTGTTCTTGGAGAGATCGAGAACGCGTCGGTTGTAAAGGCAAAGAGGATCTATTGAAATATACGCAGGATTACTGTGGCTGTGAGAGAATCTTTGTGAACTAAAAGATTCCTATGTACTAAAATCTGCTTGTGATTAAATGACTTATGAGTTGCATTTGCATACATAAACTAGAATGCAAGCAGTTGCCAGACAAGAGGATCAAGCTATCCAAACACTGTTAGAGGACAGGTACCTGCACAACCAAGTTTGATGGAGCTGTCCCTCAGTCGCCTCAAAACCCGAGAACCCCTACAAATTGAACACTCGGTGTTAAGGAGAAAGTGCGAACAAAGATCTATAGTGGGGAGTTTGTTAACTTTTCCTCACTACTGCCTAAAGATTTAACATCAGAGGACAACGATATATACAAATCGGTGGAAAGGGAGGGCCAATTAGTTTTTGTAAAGGCTAAGGTCAAGGATCCCATTAAAATCATCAACAAGTGGATGGAAGCGTTTCATGTGTTCGTAGCTGTCTTCACTGAGAAATTTTCCATTGAGACTTCCGCCTTAATGGCTTATGCACAAATTGCTGATTCTTGTGGGGACCAGGCAGCAATCACCTATGATGAAAAATTTAGAAGATGGAGGGAGCAGGACCCTCTGGCTTGTCTATGGCATGTGAAAAACATTGAGATTTCCCAGGATGTCATTATTATTGAACTTATATACTTGGTTATACCCTGGACATGCTGGGGAAACCTTTTCAGATATATAGCAGCATAAATTAAAATTGCATCTGTCCATTCGGAAATGGAAGCTACTCTCTTATCTTTTGATTTGTTTGTAATCTTAATTTGCCCATCTTCTAATACAAGATACTGTTGAGTTTAAGCTGCAGGGTCTGAATGCAATAACTGCTAGATCAATGTATTCATTATTCCAATTTTTTCTTTTGTTGACAGTAAAACATTAGCACCAATATCGGATGCAATGCTAACAAGCGGATTAGTATGCGTACCGTGTTGAGCCACCAGAGGTGTTGTTACAGTAGACATACTGGTTCCTTGCGGTTGACTGTGTTGAGGCTCTAACACAGGCATAGTTGACATCTGCGCAGGCGGTAAGCTATACATTCCACAGGCATTAGGACACTGCTTGGAACTTGGGGGATGTTTAGGACACTTGACGTCGTAGCTTAGTCTGTGCCCAGTGTGGGGTCTGCTGCACGTGCTTGGTCTGTGGCCAGTGCGGGAAAGAATTTTTGGGGGACAGGTCTTTAAGTTAAAGGGACTTGGACACGATTTGAGATCAGAAATTTTACTTTTATTTTTTATGTATAAAATGGTTTATTGGTGTATTTTAAATGATTGATCAAAATATTAAATGTTAAAGTCAAGTTACAAGCGAGATACAGAGGTAAGAATTGATAGTTATGTAAACAAAGCTCGAGTCTTATAGTTGTTTACAAAAAATGTAATGAAGAGTATTACCATATCTTAGACAAAATGACATGTAAAAAACAATTTAAACTAATTCAATATCTTCTTAAATACTATTATGAACAAAAGAAAATTACATTTGATTGAAATTTACACCAATACAACGAATATGTAAAAAAAGACAATATTCGAGCTTTGTTTACAAACAAATAATTATAAACTCTGTTTATTGCTTATAACTTGATATCTGAGTTTCAAATTTTGACAGAGCATTAGGAACTTCTATATTTATCAGTATAAACATTGAAAATGGAAAAATAAAATTTGAAAATTTAAAAGTCAAATCGTGTCCAAGTCCCTTTAATTCCCCTTTATTATAGTTGACATCTTTCAAGACCAAAACAGGTCATTTTCTAAGATTTGAATCAATAGTTTGTTGAGGAACACCATCATTCATGCCAAATAATGATTGGCTCATGAATCCTAAGCAACTTTTATCTGTATAAGACATTGTCCATTTAACATGATTATTAGATTTAATATTATTAGTACTCATGGAACCGAGAAAGTATATAAAGTACTCGATAATGTTTTATGTGTTCTATGGTAAACACATAAACTAAAACACTTCCCAAAGTGAGTCCAGAGTTGAAGTTAATTTGAAGTAACACATTTGTAAATCATTTCAGAATTAACCATTCCTAAACGGAGGTCGGAATCCACACCTTAGCCAGCAACAAAACGGAAAAAGTCGCCTACGATGCCCATAAACAGTCCCATTCCTTCTGTGGCAGCAGTGATTGACTATGAGCTTTTAGCGTCGGCTATATGACAACAATAGTGAAGAGGTCAGTCATGATACAAGTAACTTGGATTTATGTGAAAATACCTTTGCAAGTGACAGGGCAAACAATACCATAGTCCCTACATCTGAGGGTTCCATTCAACAACCTTCATCGAGCAATGTCATTCCAAAGCCTGCTACTTCTACATCCTCATCAGACAGTATACAAGATACTGCAGACTCAACCACGAACATTGCAAATTTAGTCAATGCTTTACTCCAGAATGTTATTTTAATTTCTGATGGTATTCCTCTCGGTGCTGCAACACAACAACGGGTGAAAACCAAAATCTGAGCGAATCAGTTCATTGATTTAAATATCTCGTTGCAGCAACGAGAGGAACCATTATCCTTAAAGATTTCAACAGGGTCTGTAACATTGCAACAGGGGTTCTCAAAACCCAAAACTCCACTGTCTATACAGCAGTGGACTGACGTCTTTTTGATATATATGGCTATTTACATTGAAAAGTACCTAGAACAAGCTCCCCATCTTTTAAAATACTGTTTTTTAATAAGGGAAATGCATAAGATGTTAGGGAATAAGTCATGGAGGGTATACGATGAGAACTTTCGCATGTTAAGAAAATCGTCAGATTTACAATGGAAAAACCTGTCGAAGAGTTAAGGGTGCAATTTTCAATCCCAGCAGCCCTTTCGTACAAATGCTGGCAGCAGACCTATCAAATTATGTTATGCCTTCAACAATGGTGAATCTTGTTCACACAACCCCTGCCCTTACAGCCACAAGTGTCAGTTATGTTCAATGTCACATGCAAGAGTCAACTGTATAGTGCAAAGACAAAAACAAGGTACTGTAGTGTTTGTGGACTCGTTCCCCGTACGGGCTACCTATTAGCCCGTGACGTCACTACGCGGGGAATCTGCACGAGCGAGGATTCTACCGCATGCAGCCAGCAAGTAAAGACGTAGGACATGTGCTAGACGAGGCGACAGGCAAGTCCAGCGGCAACCCACGGATATTATCAGTGATAGTGACTGAGAAATACTATATTGGCGCCCAACTCGAGGCCCTGGACTTGCCAGTTATTCCGAGAAAAAAATTTTTCCCGTAGAGTAAGCCTGTATCATTTTGTTTAGGGAGTTTGAGTAAATCGTGTTGAGGCCGCCATTTTGGGGGCCTTCGCGTGGTCAGCTTTCCTGTTAGTTTTTGTAAACATTGAGCCAGTTTTAGCTTTGTTTGTGCTACTTGTTTGATTTATCATCATGTCATTTGAGGAGGCTTTGTTTGCTTTGGGGTTGGATGAGAGATCGGCCCGATTTATGTCCATGTCTCATGGTAGGGATGAGTTGTCACGGGGCATTAGGCCCGGCTGTATGTACGGGCCAGATCCCGTAAGTATTGTTAAGCAACCCACAGACTTGGGCACTACAGGTCATGTTTGGGTAGGCTATGTTGAGAGAGCACCCCACAGTGATTACATAGGTCCTCCCCATGTTGGGGTCAAGTCTCTTGAAAGATTTGAGAGGGGGAGGGGTGAAACTATAGATCCTGTTTGTTTGTCGGCCAAGGGTTTAAGTTCGCCAGTTGGTGTTGAGGACTTTGTTCCACCTAGTGACTATTTAGGGGTTCCCATGTCACAATGTGGCCCTTAACCCTGGGGAAGCACCTACTGTCAGGGATACTTCTTTATGCCCACCCGAGCCTCAGGGGCAAACCCCATATTTGCTGCATTTTGACCCCCTTACTACCCAGGATTCAACCCCCAGTAATCCAATGCCCACTGGGCCTGCACCGTCAGCACGGCCCGCATGCCAGTCCTCAGATAGCCAACCTGTCTATTCACAATGGGTTACACCAGAGTCAATGGATGTAGGTCAGTGGCAGCAGTATGATAGACCAGTTCAGGCAGTTGACTTAAAGCCCCAGGTTCCACCCACCCAGAACCCCACTGTCTCAGATGCACAGTCTCAGCTCAGTGGTGGCCATCGAGATGATCGGTATTCACCCGTTTGTTGTGGGCGGGTATTCGGATCATCGGCCTAGTAGTTATCCTGTATTAGTACCTGAGGTCCCCTCCCAACCTTGTCATTTTGGGGGTGAAGGTGGGGGGAGAATGGCACATACATATGAGCCCCCCACCACTGAAAGACCTTTTAATGTAAGTCACGCGCGGATTCCCGCAGCGTCTCATTGTCCCTCGGATTACGCGCGGATACCCGAAGCGTATATCCACCCCCTCGAATACTCGTGGAGACCAGCAGCAGCTTATGGTTTACCTGGAGATGTGCAGACCCCTGCAGCGCGCCACAACCTCCAAGAGTTTGTTGCACCGCCCACCAGCTACCACAATCCGACAGCCTGGAGCAGGCCGAGGTATAAGGATCTGCATTTTGATGGAAGATCCAGCTGGAAGGCATTCCTGCTCAAGTTTGTTAGACTGTCACGAAGCCAGCGCTGGACAGAGACTGAGCAACACGACCAGATCTGCTTCTTCCTGGAAGGAACCGCTAGTGATTACTACACTCTGTTACTGGAGACCAGCCCTGATTTGCGCTTCGCCGACATCCTGAGGAAGTTTGACAAGCGCTTTGGCTCAGCAGCACCTGATTTGGCCCACCAGCTCAACTTCCAGTCAGCAGTCCAAAACAGTGGTGAGTCCCTGAGGCAGTGGTCAGACCGGGTACTGACGTTGGCTACTCGTGCCTTCCCCCAGCTACCGGATGTTCACACTCAGGCTATACCCCGCCTGTGTTACGGGGCAGAGGACCAGGAGGCAGGCCTATATGCCCTGGATGGCCAGCCCAAGACCGTCGATGAGGCTGTGGACCGGATGCAGTTCTACCGGCATTTCCGACGGGGCAGACCCTCATGCAATGGCTACAATGCAGTGAGGAGTTTGGTTGTAGATGAGGAGTCGAGTAAAAGAGATGGGAAAGCCGAGAGTCAGATACGGGAGTTGAAAAGCCGAGTGCAGCATCTTGAGAAGACCCTAAAGGAAGTTCTCGATTCGGTCCGGCTTGGGATCCCGACGACTTGTTTCCCTAGATGGCAACCTGGTCCAAGGACAGGTCAGTGTTTCAGATGCGGAAAGACTGGACATTTCCGTAAGGAATGTCCTGCTGTCCTTAGACGGAAAGTGGAAGGAAGCGCTGGAGAGGTTGTAGATCACTCCCTGCGTAGACGTGGTGCCTGTCAAGGAGTTGCAGATGAAGAGACCAAGACTTGCAGTCAAGCGCCCAGTGGGCAGCTTCGCACTGTGAGCTTACTAACCAAGGAGGAGAAGACCAGTTTCAGGAAGCACCCTGCAGATGACTCATGTGTTGTGGACAAGGACGCCCCTTGTCCCAACATAAGGCGCAGGAGGAAGCGTGGTGGGCGTAGGATGCGACACAGGAGACCAAACTTGCTCAAGTCCTTCTCCACAGATCCTGATGTCCCTGAAGAGGAAGTTACTCCAGTGGACAGTAATTGTCGGCTGAAAGTGCTGAGCAGCAAGGTGGTTCCTACGGAATCCAAGTGCCCCAAGGGCAAGGATGACATAGTGGGATACTCTTGGCCCCCAACCCAGGGGGCCGTCTCGGATGATCTGTTTGTCATGGCAGCTCGGACTGCCAGTACAGCCAAGCTGAAAATACAGCCAAGCTGAAAATACCAGGAAGCAGTCTTGAGACAGCGTTTGAGGATGTCCATGTTCCTGCAACTAGGAACTCCTTGCTAGGGAGTCAGTTGGAAGAGGACAGCCTTTAGGAGCAGCACCAAACTTGGAGTATCTCCCTTCTGGTGTCCAGACTAGGGTGTCGGATGCACGGGAGATGCCGTCGTCGCCATCTGCAATGTCCAGGGTGTGTCTCGTGGATCAGACTTAGTAGAGCTGCCCTTCCCGGACTGAACCCGTAACCTAAGAACGACTTGGACTGTCCCTGGATTATCCTTTTTGTGTGTGGAGGCCCTTGTCATTTGGAGGGCCCTGCTCTAGTGACTTAGCATCCCGGCTGTTGCTGGGATGGCGTTCCCACGCCCCTAGTTATTCGGTGGTCCCGTTGGTTCCAGACGTGGACCTACTCCCCTCAGGGAAAACGGAGGGGAGTGTAGTGTTTGTGGACTCGTTCCCCGTACGGGCTATCTATTAGCCCGTGACGTCACTACGCGGGGAATCTGCACGAGCGAGGATTCTACCGCATGTAGCCAGCAAGTTAAGACGTAGGACATGTGCTAGACGAGGCGACATGCAAGTCCAGCGGCAACCCACGGATATTATCAGTGATAGTGACTGAGAAATACTATAGTACAATCAATACAACCAAATCCCCAAAAACACCCACAATCTGCCAGTTACCATCCCATGTCAATCCAAAAAGTTAAACTAGTTTTTTGATCAATTATGACAGAGTTCTCTCATCATACCTGATTAACAGCTTCACCTTTGATTTTAAGTTAGGCTGTACATCTGACCCTCAACCATGTACCCCTCAAAACCATAAATCCACATTGGAACATCCGGATATCATTAAAAACTACATACAAACAGGTTTAAGCAAAGGGCCTTTTGCTGGTCAATACTCATACAAATCATTTGATAACTTTTTTGTTTCTCCACTTGGACTAGTACCAAAATGCAATACTAGGAAATGTCGGATGATTCATGACCTTTCTTTCCCTAAAAATCATTTAGTTAATTCAATATACCTCAAGAAAGTTCAGCAGTCCAATACGATTCTATAGATGAGGTAGTTTCTTTGGTTAGAATGTTTGGGCGAGGTTGTTTGATGGCCAAAACAGATATTGAGGATGCTGTCACAAATCAGTATCTACTGGTATTGTATTTGTTTTTTTTACATATTAGTATCCTGTAGGGACCCTCTTTAATGTTCCTGTGTAACTAGTTTTTACCCGTAGTGTACCTCTCTGGACACGGTGTCAGCTATAGTACGTATTGGTCAATTCTTTTCTATTGTTCGATTACTTTATTTAAACTGCCGCATTGCAGAACTGGCAGACAGTGGCCACGTTTTCCCCATGACAGGTATGAGCAGCTAAGGTTTTGAGTAACCCTTTCTCCTATTAGGGGTAAGTTAAACTATTTTATACTTTTGTAATTGAACTACGGCTCAGTCTTTTTATATTACTGTGGAGTTTATATTAAGTATTTTTTGTTACTTTTGATATACTGGTTTTACGAGGTAGAACTGTTAAAACATAGGTGCTTGCTCGCGCGTGTTCCTGTGTGGTCACGTGTCGAGTGTGTGTGCTTTATATTGCGATATAAATGCATGATATACTTGTATTTTTGCCGTGTAGTTCGGTTTACTTGTATATTTTCCGTGTAGTACGGAGTATTTGTATATCGTTTTGACGTGGTTTTTCTGTGTTAAGTAGTGTGATACTCTTAACGTTATGCAGTGATCGTATTCGCTGTGGTTTCGTGCTATTGTATGGCGTGCTGTTGTTGCCATAATGTTATATTTTAAGTCCGTGCGACTTAGCCTATGTTTATGTAAGGTATATTAATCATGTAACTCAAAATATGTTTATTTGTTTAATTTAATAAGGTCCCTATCCAGTTTCTGGCAGTCCATCGCCGTGGTAATACCTGTCCGCCACTGTCTCACGCCATGCCATATCTACCCACTACTCTTCTACATGCCTGTGACGAAGACTATGGACATCAGAAAACTTAAATATCTTATTGTTTATAATATGTATATTTAATTGGTTTTATTTTATATAAAAATTGTAAATATAAAACGAATTCTGTTGTGTTTGACTGAACAGTCACGACGGCTGTCGTGACAGATGCCTTTCGCATTATCCCCATTCACTCATCTGATTATCATTTGCTAGGGTCAGTTTATTACGATAAGTGTCTGCCAATGGGTGCCAGCAGTAGCTGTCAAATTTTTGAGTCATTTAGTAAAGCTTTGCAATTAGTCATGTTGAATGTTTTTCATGCTTCGGGTATGTCACACATTTTAGACGATTTTTTCTTTGTGGGCCCCCCAAATTCAATAAGTTGTTCGAATGATCTTGCCAGTTTTTATTTCTTTGCAAGTCAATTGGGTTACCGATCAAAATGGAAATAACCCAGGCACCTACGACCAATATTGTTATATATGGAATTGAGGTAGATTCAGTGAATATGGAATGCCGGCTTCCTGTGGATAAAATCCAAAAGATCCAGGATTAACTACACTTATTTAAGAAATGCAAAAAGGTCACATTAAAAGACATGCAATCCATTATAGGTCTTTTAAATTTTGCTTGCTCTGTTGTGGTTCCAGGGCGAACATTCCTTCGTAGACTGATAAACTTGACATGTGGCCTAACAAATCCTAAGTTTTCATTAGACTGAATAAAGAATCTAGAGCTGATTTAGAAACTTGGGCAATGTTCATTGACCATTATAATGGTAAATCAGTATTTTTAGACAGTGCTTGGTTATCTTCAGACCATCTCAGTCTATACACAGATGCATCAGGTTCACTTGGATTTGCAGCTGTTTTAGGGTCACGGTGGTTTGTCAGTAAATGGCCTTTAGAATTAAATGACTATCAAATTTGCATTAAAGAATTGTTTCCAATTGTTCTTGCATTGGAAGTGTGGTCAGTTCATTTCAAAAACAAAAAGGTGTTGTTCCTATCAGACAATATGGCTGTGGTAGAAGTTATCAACAAAAAGTCTAGTAGGGATAAAGTCGTTGATGATATTATTACGCAGACTTGTTTTAGTGTCGCTACAGTGCAATATCCATTTCCGTGCAAAACACATTCCAGGGAAGTTGAATGTTACAGCTGACAAATTATCTCGTTTTAAATTTCAGGAAGCATTTCGGGAATCACCATATATACAACAACAACCAACGAAAATTCCAGAGGGCCTTCTTTACATTTAACATCTTCAGCACAAAGACTACTGCAAGCTTTATTAGCCCCCGCAACAAGAAAAGCATATCAGCATTCATGGAAGCTTTTCTTTTCCTGGGCTGATTCCATATCATTACCTGTAAAATCCATTACACTCTGCAATTTTATAGGTCATTTGTTTGATATCGGATATTCACCAAGCTCCATATCATCACCTATTTCAGCTGTTGCATACATTCATAAGATATTTAATATGCCAGAACCAGCTAAATGTTTCTTAGTGCAGAAGATGCTGAAAGGGTGTCACAAAGTAGGCCCAACTGTGGACTCACGTTTGCCAATAACTGGAGAAATTCTCATTAAGATTGTAAATGCTTTGAGACACACAATCCCTAATCATGCCCAAATGCTTTTGGTTAAGGCCTTGTTTTTGATTGCATTCCATGGAATTTACAGGTTAGGTGAATTGGTTATAACATCAAAAACTCGGGCAGAATTTGTAATTCAAAGGTCAGATGTGCGTTTTGAGGTAATGAATAACAAATTAAAACATGTCCAATTAATCCTACGTCATTTCAAAACCATTAGTTTAGGACAACCAAGGTTTATTACTTAAGAAACATCATTCATTCATGTCCAGTTCACGCACTGTTTCAATATCTAAAACATTACCGTCATTTAATGGGACCTCTTTTCCGGTTTTTAGATGGTTGTCCTGTGTCATATTCCTTTGTTTCCAAAAGTTTGGATCCCAAACAATACAAGGGTCACAGCTTTAGAATTGGAGCTGCAACACATGCAGCACAAGTGGGTTTTTCAGAAAATGCTATTCAAAATATGGGTAGATGGAAGTCGGATGCTGTCAAGCGTTACATTCGCATGGGTTCATTTTCTGTTTAAAATAATTGAGAATTCTTGATTTGACGGTTTCATTATGTTATTAAATCCTAGTCATGATAGAGTACCAGGTAGTTCAGATATATGTCTGCTACCACACCGTTTTTAGCATTGAGTTAACTATTCAGGATATGTCTGCTACTACTCTGAACCCAAAGTAGGTCAAATTATGTCTGGTGCAACCCTCAACCTACATTATGTTCAGATCATGTCTGCTACCCCTTCCCCATGTTTTTATGTCTTTATCCACCCGACTATTTGGTAATCAATAACTACTATACATACTAATATGGTCATACTAGGATATGTGTTTTACCATTTATTTTTCTTTGTCTTGCTGGCCACCTGACATTTTGTTTAATTAAAACTAAAAGTTGTATTTAAAACCTAACAGGTACAGGCAAATATATATGATTTTTTTTTAATATTTCGAAATGGTCTAATAGGTAACCAGTTCCCCGTTTTGTCCTTTGGGTGGCGGAATCCAATTGTCATTGGATTTTGTAGCAAAACGTTTTGTATATGCCACCTTAATTTTTACTTTGTTTTGGTTTTTCATATGACAGGGAGATCCCCCTGCCATTGTTGTAAACTAGTTTGAATATATGTTACATGTATCTTGGGATCTCCCATTTTCTAAATGTGTATTCATCAATGATAATTATGTTTTACTTAGTTTTACTTAGTCTTTAGGGAGATCCCACTGCCTGTCTGAAATTAGGTGCTGAATAAGTCTCTCTATGTTTATCTAGGATCTTCTTAGTAGTTAAGGTAGTTTATTTGTATTTAGTTGTTTATCTTCGTCATTAATAAATGACAATATTCATCAAATCATGACTTGTAGTGTTTAAAGGAGTAAAAATTAACAAAGCTACAGGACTAAGATGGAACTAGTTTCCACACATTTTAGCATAAGATAAATGGAGGACATAAGGAAATATTATGTTTTATGGCATCATTGTATCTTAACCATCTTTTTTTGTCACATAATCTATTTTTCGAATCTGGTTTTTTTAAAGTTATTTTTAACCTGAGAGTCCATTATATCTTTTTTTTAGAATATTTGTGCTACAACCTATGAAATTGCAGGACTTTAATCACGTGAAATCCACTTTAGTTATTACCCTGGTATTTGATGAACGTTTTTATGTGAACAGAGAGTTTATTTGAAAATTAACCCTCCACCATTCCCAAACATATTTGAAGTCGTAAAATAACAATTTATTATTTGAGAATATATGATATGATATTCAGTTTGAATAACAATAGACTAGTTGTTTTTAAGTAAAATCTAATTTATCTGTCGAGATTCAGTTAAAGTTTACGACGTTTAACTAAAGGGTCGGGCGTCTAATGTAAAACAAGGTATGAAACATTGGTAGATTTGCATAAAACACCAAATAAAACTAATTGATATCGCACGACAATCTCATATGGGTATAGTCCACTAATGCATTTTCCATAGGCGGTAATGTTAACGTTAGGGTTTACAGCTCCGGCCCTAATTTTCGTTCAGCAACGAGGGACCTTTTGAATGAAAGCTCATCAAATTGTCTCTTTCCTGTTAAAATTTCGTGGTTTGAAGTCAGATTCGTTTTCCGGCAAATTGCGTCTGTATTGAAAAACTCTAAAAATGAAAGTAAAAGTAGGGAATTTCTCAGTTTTGGAAAGGGTGTACATCAAACAATTTCAATTTTTTTCTTCAAATGATAATTCAATTTTGACACTCGTTTTTAAAATTGAAAATCCTCTTTTCTGACATGTGTCAAGCATTCTGATTTAAAATCTCCCAAAAAATGTATATACACTCTGCAAGTATTGGGACTATTTTGCTTAAAGACACTACTTTGTTGTCTTACCGATTCTAAAAATAGTTAGAGGGATATACCCAGATAGCACGAAAGGGTGGGGAGTCGGTAAATTCCACAAGTGCACCGAGTTTTCAGACGGGAATGAGCAAGACGACATCCTCTCAACGCATGAGGTAGTTTATAGTGAAAATGTAAGTGTCATAAAGTGATATATACATGTCTATCCATAGTTATTGTAGAAAACAAAGGATAAATGATTTGAATACAATTAAATGCATCATCATATCATCAATGCTTAGATTTTATACTCTCTCTCTTTCTCTCGCTCTCTGCATATATATATATATTTTAATGATTTTAGTAGGCGTTTGTTCCCCATGTTTCATCTACATCCATTATCGTTACAGTTGACGTCATTGTGTGATTGCATAACATAAATTAATATTATGTAAACTATAAAGGGTACTCTGTATTATAATAATTGTTAAAATCCCGATCTTTCATTTTTTAAATTAAAAGATATATTAGAGGGAATTCCTTTCAATGTGCGTGTGCTTTACGACCGTTTGTGATGTTCATGCAAAGAAAGGGTATTCAGCCGTAAAAAGATGAACCCAAGAGCAGAAAAAAAGAATGGAAACGTCGATGTCCCGTTACTCCAATACTGTTAGTAAACAGTAAATTTTTTAACAAATAAAACAAACGAAAAATGCACTATAAGAAGAAAAAGGAGAATTTTTTTCATCATATATCTACCAATATATTTCTAGCAGCAAAAATGATCTCCATTCAGACTGAAAATATTGAGCATTTTAACAAAACACGATGCACTTATCAACCATTCCTTAGAGATCGACCCAAATTACAAATAGAATGAATAATATTTTTTAACAACTATAAAGCGTATTCTGTATTATAATATTTGTTAAAATACCGATCTTTCATTTTTTAAATTAAAAGATATATTAGAGGGAATTCTTTTCAATGTGCGTGTGCTTTACGACCGTTTGTGATATTTATGCAAAGAAAGGGTATTCAGCCGTAAAAAGATGAACCCAAGAGCAGAAAAAAGAATGGAAACGTCGATGTCCTGTTACTCCAATACTGTTAGTAAACAGAACATTTTTTAACAAATAAAACAAACGAAAAATGCACTATAAGAAGAAAAATTTGAATTTTTTTTCATCATATATCTACCAATACATTTCTAGCAGCAAAAACGATCTCCATTCAGACTGAAAATGTTGAGCATCTTAACAAAACACGATGCACTTATCAACCATTCCTTAGAGATCTACCCGAATTACAAATAGAATGTATAATATTTTATAACAACTATAAAGCGTATTCTGTATTATAATGTTTGTAATATACAGATCTTTCATTTTTTAAATTAAAAGATATATTAGAGAGAATTCTTTTCAATGTACGTGTGCTTTACGACCGTTTGTGATATTTATGCAAATAAAGGTTATTCAGCCATAAAGGGACGAACCCAAGAGCAGAAAAAAGAATGGAAACGTCGATGTCCTGTTACTCCAATACTGTTAGTAAACAGAAATTTTTTTAACAAATAAAACAAACGAAAAATGCACTGTAAGAAGAAAAAGGAGAATTTTTTTCATCATATATCTACCAATATATTTCTTGCAGCAAAAATGATCTCCATTCGGACTGAAAATATTGAGCATCTTAACAAAACACGATGCACTTATCAACCATTCCTTAGAGATCTACCCGAATTACAAATAGAATGTATAATATTTTATAACAACTATAAAGCGTATTCTGTATTAAAATATTTGTCAAATACAGATCCTTCATTTTTTAATTAAAAGATATGTTAGAGGGAATCCCTTTCAATGTGCTTGTGATTTACGAAATTTGTGATGCTCATGCATAGAAAGGGAATTCTGCCATACAAAGACACGTATCATGACGAAACAAGGTGCAGGAAAAAGGAATGGAAATCGTTTATGCTCCAGTTTAACAATAAAGAGTTGTCACTCAATATCTGGCAAGTTAAATGCAAAAACGTAGTTGCTGACATTAAACAAAGAGATGCCTTAGCAACTGATTTTATTTGTTTACTAATTAACAATTCTTAAGCGGCGAAATTATCACACCTTAATTGTAAAAAAAAATAAATGTAATTTAAAGTTAGGTCGAGTAAATAAATTAACAAGAATTTCATGAGAGACAACAATACACAAATGTTATGAATTTTATTTGTACGAGTGTGTGTAGGTAAAAACGAAATTATCCACAGTAAATATCAAACCATAAAAATATCGTATTTGCCAATTGATTTCTTTTCTCCTACATCAAATAGAATAATACTCACTTATTACTTGAAACTCTGATTTGATAAAAACGTTTTCTTTAATTCTGACACAACAAATTTAGTATATTATCTAAATTAAAACGTTTGATGTAAATTCAAGCTATTAAATGAATCTTAATACATGTATTTAAGTAAAGATAACATCCATCTATTTAAAGGAAATTGTGACACAATTTTGTTAATCTTACATTTTCCTGTTAAAAATGGTAATGCAGCTGAAAAAAAGAGAGATAAAGAAGCATTTCTAATAAGCTGTTTGTATATCCCGCGGTGGAGTGCTGATAAGACAGCTGGTCAGAATATGCATAATTCTGAACTGATAGAAGCTCTACGTCAGAGGTCCGTCCCAGTTATCAGCATCAGTTCTTTGTTTACATTTGAGATATAGAGGTTACTCACGTTTTTAATGTACAATGGTCAACTGTGCTGCATTTGGTTGCAACAACAAGGCAGGAAAGGGTAGCAGTAGTTTTTTTCACTATCCAAAAGATTCTTATTTGAGGAAACTGCAGAAGGAAGGATTTTACACCTGGAGATGGACATAGACTGTGCTCAGTACACTTTTCAAACAGGTGCAGAGTACAGCTTTAGGAAACGTTTAAAACCTGATGCTGTGTCAGATATACCACTTGCTTGAAGAAGAACAAGGCAATTCAGAAAAACCTAGTAAAGTGCGAGGAACATATGCAAAACGGCAGCGAGCAGAGGTCAGTTTAAGTTAAATTTACGCTATAGAAAAATTTGTTTTTAATGTTTCTTATTATTATTTTTCAAGTCTCTCAATATGCTTTTAGTTAGCATAGAGAACTATAATTATGTGCAACTGAAGCTTTGTTTTTGATACTGATACAGGTTCTAAATGAAGTTTTCAATGAAAGTTTGTCACTCCCATATGATGCTTCTTTGGAAAATATAAGTATCCCTGAAAACCTTTCAACAACACCCTCCAAAGAAACTAGAAATAAAAATGTTTAGGTTGATATTCACCCTCCTCAACGCACAAGGTCCAATGTTGTGTATGTGTTGGACAACGCAACGGTGAATGGGAAGTGTCGCAAGCTTAGCCTGTCCTGTAAAGGCCCGGGTATTATAGTCAAGAAGCTGACCCCCCACCTGTACCGAGTAAAGACCATGGTGGGTAATCACAACCGCTTGAAGAAGTGTGTTGACAGGGACATTCCCCCATGGCTGGTTTGGTTTAAGGATAATTTTAGAACTATGGGAGTGCCAAGCAGGACACCGGGAGCGACTTGGCTTCCAGCCCCCCTGCAGGGGCGGCGGGCGCCTGCAAGCTTCCCGAACCGTTGGACTCCAACCCCAGGCAGAGGCCGCGCCAAAGTCGGCCCCCTAAACGCTCTCCTGCTGCCAGAGGGCCTCCTGATAGTCCTCCCCTGCGCCTTAGACGTGGGGGCGTCCCCATAACCGACCTAACATAGCCTCCCCCACATGCCCCTCATCTCCGGGCCCCTCTAATGAGATTGTGTTTTGTACCTATCAGCGCCCTGACGACGGGAAGTTGATGGTACAGTGCGATCATTGTGATGTGTGGGTGTCACCCCTGAGGAGTCCTCCACCTTGGAACAATTTGTTTGCCCAAATTGTGTTCGGGGGGTTGTTTTTCGTCTTGTTCTCAGTTTTGGAGATTCTGACAGTGATGAAGACTGCACCTCCTGTCGCTGGGAGTGGCGGAATGAAAGAACACCCATGGCAGGCCCCCCTGAGGGGCCACCATCGTGCGACGCTGGGGCGCCTACCGACTAGGCCAGCGGCGATGGAGGAAACCTGATGGCTGCCCCACCTGTGGAGCCGCCATCACATCATGTTGATGAGGACCTAGTGCAAATGGTCCTGCCCCATCCAGAGACGACCCACTTTGCGGCAGGAGGAGACGATCGCCACTCTCTCCCTTCCCCAATTGTGCCGAGAGGACACACAAGTTGAGAGATCACGTAACGCTCTCCCACCTCCACCCTGTGTTCCGGAGGTCCGTGCCCCTGGGGGATGAAGCCACGGACATGCGACTGAGAGTGTGAATGGTTGGCTGACCAACTCCTTGGAAGCTGGGCCACATTGACAGACCTGATACAGAGTGTGCCCACTTTCCAGGTCTTCAGGGAACCCGGTGCAGGTGCCCCCGCGACTTTCGGGTGGCCATGGACAGCCTATGCCATTTCGTTCAGGAGAGTCCGCCGCACACTTACCGCCGGTAGGGTATACTGCATCCTGCCATGCTCTTGCACTGGAGGGTGCAAGCGCACCTCGTCTCCCGGTTGAGCCCGGCATTGCGCAGGGCCTAACGGACTCTATTTTGAGACGAGACGATTGCTGGGCACCCCTTGTCCCGTTATGGGCTGCGTCGTCTGATTGCCCCTTCCGGTCCTGCCCCGACGGTTAAGGGAGTAGTTGATGACCATCCAGCCTCCAGCAATCCTGGGGATGCGACTCCACCCAGAAGCCTTCTGGACCAACTTGACCCCCCTCCGGAGGAAGATGAGGCCAGCCACATGAGGGATGCCCACCAGGTGGGGGAAGTTCCCCTCCCGGTGAGAGCTCAACTGTACACCGGGTCAATCTATTTATCGGTTTATCTGTTTCAAAAAATACACAAGAAAGGAATGTCTGGACGCCCCACAGTAAGTGCCATTAGTCATCCCAAGGAGAAAATAAAATATTTATAGATTTACATCTCCGTCCACATTTTGAAGATTTGCCATCATACCTCAAGGACACTTGAGATTACTTGAAAACACATCCCTCTGGCCTGCCAGGCCAGACTTTTTTCGTTACAATGGACGTCACGTCATTGTACACGAATATCCCTCACGACGAAGGTATATAGGCCAGCATGGAAACAAACTGTTTAAACTGAGCAATTTCATGTTTAATGGCGAACATTATCTACAAATAAGTCGAACAAAATGACCCCCTTTTACGCCAACGTATTAATGGGAAGATTCGAACGCAACCTGTTCCTTTGAGCTCCTTTCAAGCCTTTGAGCTGGTTGCCGTTTATAGACGATATTTAGATAAAATTGGTCGAAAACCGAGACTGCCTACATGACTTCATTGCCTTTGCCATCGCTTTTCAAAATTTGAAAAAAATCACAGTGGACATATTTGGTTTCAATATTGTGTTTTTGGATAAATTATCAACTATGGAAGATGGTGAAATAAAAATTCAGTCACTTTAAGAAACCCACTGATTTTCACCTCTATATCTCAAGCCATCGAGTCACCACCCTCCCGATACCTAGAGAGGAATTCCTAAAGGATTAACAACCCGAATCGGAGTGATCTCTTCTATTGATAAAATAAGTTGAAGAACAGAGCAGGATATTAAAATCTCATTTGTGCATTAATGGCTATAAAGCCCACACAGTCGATTGTTACATAAGGCAGGAAAACCCTTTTGCAACACAAAAAAAAACCCGACAAAAAGCAAGTTTCTACTTGTTACTATTTATCGTTCCGCCCTGAAGAACCTCAACAGCATCCTAAGAAATCATTTGTCCATTCTTTACACTAACGAAAGTATGTCAGACCTTTTCAAGGATCCGTCAATGGCTGCCCGAGTAACATATAGAACATGGCAGTGGGGGCGAGAATAGACAACCCGTTGCCAAGAGGAGGTTTCAAAACACCGCTACTGCCAGATGCCCTCTGTGCAAGCACAGCACCACCACTAACGGTTTTAAAAGCCTAATCACGTGTCGCACCTACAAGATAATTGGCAACACGTCTTGACGCACAGATAAATGCATCTATCTTATCAGTTGAAAGTTTGCTCAAAGCAATACGTTGGTGAAACAGGCGACCTCCGCAGAAGGATCAACAACCACCGCTCTACCACAGAGACAAGGAAAAAAATCAATGACCCCGTCGGGGAACATTTTAATATGAGTGGTCACAAAAAGGAAGACATGACAGTGGTGGTTATTGCTCATAATCCTCATTATATCGACGCAGAAAAAAAGGTAAAGAAAATTCTGGATGCACAGACTCAAATCATTTAGACCTGATTGCATAACCAGGCAAATAGACTAAACATCACTCGATACAAAAAGAGTAATTTTACCAAATTTGTAAACTGTGCCACTTTCATTGATATAGTTTCCTTTACTTCCCTTTTATTTCTTATTTTAAATCTATTGTTAATCTATTATTCATATTTTTTATATATCTTTTTAACCACATTCTTACCCATTAAAACTAAATTTAAAAATTCGGATCTTAATCATAAGCGCCTCAAGAGTTATCAACATAGGTTTATATTTTCTTTTATCAACTCAGACGTCAATTTTAATTAGCTAATTAACTCAATCGGGCGTTGGTAGTCAATTGATTACTTTAACGCGATCGGCCGTATTGCAAACGCCTGTTCTGAGACTTTGATCTATAAGTATAACTGTTTAAAATGTAGTTATTGAAAGAGTACTTGTACCCAATACTTTATCCGAAAACTTGGTCCGAGGATTTGTATGACAAACCAGAACATGTAGCAACTCACTTTTTGGGGCCATAAAGAACTGCGATAGATATGCCAGAACGTTTAGATCAATGTTTGAAAAATGCGTGGAAGACTACAATGGCAATCACAAGCAGTGTCATTCTGAATGAAGGTGTACTGGTACTGTACCAGTTATCGGCTAAGACCAGTTATCGGCTAAACTGAGAGTTCGGGTTTAAAGCACGTATCAATCCAAGATTTTTTAATTCAGTCGTCTGTTTCCAATAAAGAAAAGTATATTTGCTTGAAAACTTTCTTGAATATGTTTTATACATGAGCTTAAACGATCATTGTTTACCGCTGAGTTTACATCTTTGCACTTTCAGCAGTGAGGGAAGTGACGTAATAAGTTAAAAATAGAATATTACTCCTTTGTGATACGTTATTATATCCCTTATAAAATCAATACATTTAACATGTATAAACAAAAGGAATTCACAAATTTCCGACAGATTCGTAGCGCAATTGAACGCCTGATAGCATAATTATGCTTTAAATAGTCTACGATTTGGTGTATTACCGTCTGATAATAAGCGAATAATTTTATGAGTTTTGTTTAAATGTATCATGACCCCGACTCCTTTAGTCTGACCCCACAAGGAGCATAATTCAAACTATATTTAGCAGAGTATAAAATCGACATGAACACGGACTTTACTATGTTATTATCACGAAGCCGATAACTGGTACAGTAAATCGTAAAAACTCGGCAAAATCGGGGCGCGCTAAAAAGCACAAAAAAGATGTTTTGGGTTCTAAATAATGATATAAACTAACAGATTGATAAATAAGGAGTTCACTTTTAAAAGTATGTCAAGTGTCATCCAAAAAGGGTTCTAAATAATGATATAAACTAACAGATTGATAAATAAGGAGTTCACTTTTAAAAGTATGTCAAGTTTCATCCAAAAATATCAAGAAATGAGGAATTACGAAAAGAAAACGTTAAATTTTAGCCGATAACTGGTACAGTGCCAGTACAGAGGATCCTATATAACAATGAACCATCTGAAATAATCATACAAAACCCAGTGGCTGAAAAAATATTAAGAAATATCATTATCAATTCACTGATTTATAACCTGAAAATTTTAAATTACGACGTTTCACTTATTACGTTGAAAGCTTTAACAATATTTTAAATATTTATGAAGACAAACGGATTGCTTTCGGAGTGACCAGTACAAAGTGCGGGCATGTCGATGTACATGTCACTGGAGTAAAAATATCTGGAGGGAAATCAATTCAGTTTGAAACAAAAGTGAGCCCAAAAGCCCCAAGAAGTTGGTAAAAAGAATTACAAGTCATATAAATGTGTCTCAAAGTCTGAACAAAGTAAGCGCAGTCTTCGAAGATCATCTTTACATAAATCATAGAAACATATACGTACGAGTTGTCTTTGTTACCCTCTTTCTCTCTAATGACAAGTCGTTCATAAAGTATGTTACCATAAATTCGAAGGTAAACAAAAATTAGTTGTTTTTTGTTCAAGGAACACTGTGTGCAATATTTTTGTCTGTATATCTCTTTATCTAGTCTCTTTATCTATTGTGTTTATTTTTCTTTCTTCAGAAAACCTTTTAAACGAACGAGTTGACATTTTTATTAACGAAGCGCGTTTAGTAACTTATTCATGAAACCTACTAATTTTATCTAATTAGCTGAGTGGTTCAAGTCTGCGTGTTCTCTTTATAAGTACATGTAATATGATTCAATCCGGAATTTTATACTTAATATTTTAAAAAAAACCCCAACAATACCCTTTCTATTACTATATAAATTATTCTGTCCTTAAGGTTAAGATTTAGTAAAGCGCCAGTTATTAGATGGTCGATGCTAGTTCAGATCACGTACAGGGAGGTCGCCGTTCGGAATGCCCTCTTTTTTTTATTTTTATTCGGGCTCGGTGTGCTAGAAGAGAGAGAGAGAGAGAGAGGGAGAGAGAGAGAGCTATGAAATAATTTTAATAATCATTTGAGGTCCCACAAAACTTTTTATGATATTATAGTTTCATTTTGAAAAGTTTGTGTGATCAATAAAAAATCAATAACAGCAGTTTTCCGAAAACAACTTTATTCAGTTGTACCGTACGATGTTTAAATACAAAAATAAACAGTTTATCGTTAGCATTATGTACATAATTATATTAGTCTTTTCTAAAATGTGTATTTATTTTCAATGATTAATATGTATATTATTTTCGAACTACCCCTCAGGTACATGCATGGAGATGTGAAAATTATGATTTTAAAACATTCAGTAGGGTCTGTTAAAAGAATTAAATGCCGCAGTGTAGCTTAAAACATACCAATAAATAGTAAACAGCAATAAGAAATACAACTAGACACGATCTCGTTGCGAGCAACGAGTGGGTCTTCCGTCCGATTTTTGAATAGATTAGATTAAACTTATCACTTCAAAGATAAAATCGTAGATCTAAGCGAAAAATAGTATAAAAAAGTTTGCGACAATTGGGGCTTGAACCCGGGTCACCTGAGCCATGTCCACGACTCTATCAACTGAGCTACTCAGACTCTCGCTTCAGAACTTTGACGCTTAATTTGTCGAGAATGCCTGAATTACCTGAAAGCACCTTGTTGCGAGCAGCAAGTGGGTCTTTCGTTTGATTTTGAATTGATAGGGTTTAGGTACGATTTACTATCATATTAACTTCCTTTTAAACTAATTTTTCAACCTACACTGCGAAATGCAGATTTCCGGAAAACGTCATTTTTAAACTTCAATATCTCTGCAATGCGTTGTCCGATTTTAAAACGGTTTTTAGTTTTGTATTCAGTACAAAAATGTCAACAAAACGCATATGCTTTCAAATTCCAAAAATCGAAATATTAGAATCACTTCCGGTGACGACCGGAAGTGACGGACGACCTGTTCATATCAAAATTTGATAAGTTTAAAACATACTCTGATGGAAAAAAAATGTAGATTATTTGATTTCAAACATTTTTAAAACACAATTTTCCAAAAATGCTGTTTGAGCGGACCGGAAGTGACGGACGATCGTAGTTTTACCTGATCGGCCCTAGAAATTCAAAAAATCTATCATTCCTGAAACTTTCAATTTTCTATCTTTAATCGTTTTTGCGAAAAAGGGAGGACAGGATCACTTTTTACAAAAAGAAAAACGAATATAACGGCCGACCGGAAGTGACGTCATCAACAAAAATGAACTTGATGAAAGACCTTGATATTTTGTATTATTCGTGAAATTTTCATAAAAATGCATTGTAGCATATTTGAGATATTTGAGTTTTAAGAAAAATGTTAAGAAAAAAAAGAATAATAATAGTGAAAAATAGAGAAAAAGAAACCTAACAAAAAAAATAGGGTCTTCCGTTGGAAACGGAAGACCCTAACAATGTGAAAAAAGTTTTATCTAAACTTTGCGGAAATCTCAATTGGTTTAATCTATGAATCTACATGTAATTACAATCTCATTTAAATGTTAAACATCTGCTACAATCAATAAGTTTCAGGATTATTAATTTGAAGATGAAATACTATATTAATTATATATTGAAGTCTTAGCAAATTTACTTGCGAGCACTGTCTCATTTATGTGTTAACATATATGGAGAATCTACTGTACTCATTTTGATCGCGTGCAAAAAGGTTTGCCAGTTATGTACTCCCTCTATTACCTGTTTATCAGTTACACATAATTTCAACTAGCTCGCTTCACATCACGTAAAGGAAAGTCTGCCTATCTATTATTCCCTTTATTACATTTATACAAAAAATTCCAGCATTTCAGATTACGTACAGGGAGGTCTGCCTATGTACTCCCTCTATTACATGTTAAACATAAACTCCACTCATTTCTGATCACGTACAGGAATTAAGGACTACCTATGAACTCCTCCATTACATACCATACAAAAAATTCCTGTATTTCAGATCACGTACAGGGAGGTCTGCCTATGTACTCATTTCACATCACGTAGAGGTATACTAGACCTCTACACGGTGTCTAAAATGTATTATAGTTAAAGTTAACTTATTTCACATCACGTAGAGGTAGGTAAACCTATACACGGTGTCTAACATGTATGGTTGAAGTTGACTTTTTTAATATCGCATAGACATAGGTAAGACTACATACATACATATATATATATATATATATATATATATATATATATATATATATATATATATATATATAATATATTTTTATAGTGTGTGTGTGTGTATATACACATACCAAATCTTATTTAAATTAGAACAACACTCATATAGACATCATCAAACATTTTACTTCAAATACATTTCACATCAGGTACAGGTAGGTAAAACTTATATAGACATTGGCATAGAGCTTCATCAAATACTCTCTCATTTCACATCAGGTACAGGTAGGTTATCACTTTTATACACATTGGCATATACCTACATCAAATACTCTCTCATTTCACATCAGGTACAGGTAGGTTAACACTTATACAGACATTGGCATAGAGCTTCATCAAATACTCTCTCATTTCACATCAGGTACAGGTAGGTTAACACTTATACAGACATTGGCATAGAGCTTCATCAAATACTCTCTCATTTCACATCAGGTATAGGTAGGTTAACACTTATACAGACATTGGCATATACCTACATCAAATACTCTCTCATTTCACATCAGGTACAGGTAGGTTAACACTTATACAGACATTGGCATAGAGCTTCATCAAATACTCTCTCATTTCACATCAGGTACAGGTAGGTTAACACTTTTATACACATTGGCATATACCTACATCAAATACTCTCTCATTTCACATCAGGTACAGGTAGGTTAACACTTATACAGTCATTGGCATAGAGCTTCATCAAATACTCTCTCATTTCACATCAGGTACAGGTAGGTAAACACTTATACAGACATTGGCATATACCTACATCAAATACTCTCTCATTTCACATCAGGTACAGGTAGGTAAACACTTATACAGACATTGGCATATACCTTCATCAAATACTCTCTCATTTCACATCAGGTACAGGTAGGTTAACACTTATACAGACATTGGCATATACCTTCATCAAATACTCTCTCATTTCACATCAGGTACAGGTAGGTTAACACTTATACAGACATTGGCATAGAGCTTCATCAAATACTCTCTCATTTCACATCAGGTATAGGTAGGTTAACACTTATACAGACATTGGCATATACCTACATCAAATACTCTCTCATTTCACATCAGGTACAGGTAGGTTAACACTTATACAGACATTGGCATAGAGCTTCATCAAATACTCTCTCATTTCACATCAGGTACAGGTAGGTTAACACTTTTATACACATTGGCATATACCTACATCAAATACTCTCTCATTTCACATCAGGTACAGGTAGGTTAACACTTATACAGACATTGGCATAGAGCTTCATCAAATACTCTCTCATTTCACATCAGGTACAGGTAGGTAAACACTTATACAGACATTGGCATATACCTACATCAAATACTCTCTCATTTCACATCAGGTACAGGTAGGTTAACACTTATACAGACATTGGCATATACCTACATCAAATACTCTCTCATTTCACATCAGGTACAGGTAGGTTAACACTTATACAGACATTGGCATATACCTACATCAAATACTCTCTCATTTCACATCAGGTACAGGTAGGTTAACACTTTTATACACATTGGCATATACCTACATCAAATACTCTCTCATTTCACATCAGGTACAGGTAGGTTAACACTTATACAGACATTGCCATAGAGCTTCATCAAATACTCTCTCATTTCACATCAGGTACAGGTAGGTTAACACTTATACAGACATTGGCATATACCTACATCAAATACTCTCTCATTTCACATCAGGTATAGGTAGGTTAACACTTATACAGACATTGGCATATACCTACATCAAATACTCTCTCATTTCACATCAGGTACAGGTAGGTTAACACTTATACAGACATTGGCATAGAGCTTCATCAAATACTCTCTCATTTCCCATCAGGTACAGGTAGGTTAACACTTTTATACACATTGGCATAGAGCTTCATCAAATACTCTCTCATTTCACATCAGGTACAGGTAGGTTAACACTTATACAGACATTGGCATAGAGCTTCATCAAATACTCTCTCATTTCACATCAGGTACAGGTAGGTAAACACTTATACAGACATTGGCATATACCTACATCAAATACTCTCTCATTTCACATCAGGTACAGGTAGGTTTACACTTATACAGACATTGGCATATACCTACATCAAATACTCTCTCATTTCACATCAGGTACAGGTAGGTTAACACTTTTATACACATTGGCATATACCTACATCAAATACTCTCTCATTTCACATCAGGTACAGGTAGGTTAACACTTATACAGACATTGGCATATACCTACATCAAATACTCTCTCATTTCACATCAGGTACAGGTAGGTAAACACTTATACAGATATTGGCATAGAGCTTCATCAAATACTCTCTCATTTCACATCAGGTACAGGTAGGTTAACACTTATACAGACATTGGCATAGAGCTTCATCAAATACTCTCTCATTTCACATCATGTACAGGTAGGTTAACACTTATACAGACATTGGCATATACCTACATCAAATACTCTCTCATTTCACATCAGGTACAGGTAGGTAAAACTTATATAGACATTGGCATAGAGCTTCATCAAATACTCTCTCATTTCACATCAGGTATAGGTAGGTTAACACTTATACAGCATTGGCATAGAGCTTCATCAAATACTCTCTCATTTCACATCAGGTACAGGTAGGTAAACACTTATACAGACATTGGCATATACCTACATCAAATACTCTCTCATTTCACATCAGGTACAGGTAGGTTAACACTTATACAGACATTGGCATATACCTACATCAAATACTCTCTCATTTCACATCAGGTACAGGTAGGTTAACACTTTTATACACATTGGCATATACCTACATCAAATACTCTCTCATTTCACATCAGGTACAGGTAGGTTAACACTTATACAGACATTGGCATAGAGCTTCATCAAATACTCTCTCATTTCACATCAGGTATAGGTAGGTTAACACTTATACAGACATTGGCATATACCTACATCAAATACTCTCTCATTTCACATCAGGTACAGGTAGGTTAACACTTTTATACACATTGGCATATACCTACATCAAATACTCTCTCATTTCACATCAGGTACAGGTAGGTTAACACTTATACAGACATTGGCATATACCTACATCAAATACTCTCTCATTTCACATCAGGTACAGGTAGGTTAACACTTATACAGACATATGCATAGAGCTTCATCAAATACTCTCTCATTTCACATCAGGTACAGGTAGGTTAACACTTATACAGACATTGGCATATACCTACATCAAATACTCTCTCATTTCACATCAGGTACAGGTAGGTAAACACTTATACAGACATTGGCATAGAGCTTCATCAAATACTCTCTCATTTCACATCAGGTACAGGTAGGTTAACACTTATACAGACATTGGCATATACCTACATCAAATACTCTCTCATTTCACATCAGGTACAGGTAGGTTAACACTTTTATACACATTGGCATATACTTACATCAAATACTCTCTCATTTCACATCAGGTACAGGTAGGTTAACACTTATACAGACATTGGCATATACCTACATCAAATACTCTCTCATTTCACATCAGGTACAGGTAGGTAAACACTTATACAGACATTGGCATAGAGCTTCATCAAATACTCTCTCATTTCACATCAGGTACAGGTAGGTTAACACTTATACAGACATTGGCATAGAGCTTCATCAAATACTCTCTCATTTCACATCAGGTACAGGTAGGTTAACACTTATACAGACATTGGCATAGAGCTTCATCAAATACTCTCTCATTTCACATCAGGTACAGGTAGGTTAACACTTATACAGACATTGGCATATACCTACATCAAATACTCTCTCATTTCACATCAGGTACAGGTAGGTTAACACTTTTATACACATTGGCATATACCTACATCAAATACTCTCTCATTTCACATCAGGTACAGGTAGGTTAACACTTTTATACACATTGGCATATACCTACATCAAATACTCTCTCATTTCACATCAGGTACAGGTAGGTTAACACTTATACAGACATTGGCATATACCTACATCAAATACTCTCTCATTTCACATCAGGTACAGGTAGGTAAACACTTATACAGACATTGGCATATACCTTCATCAAATACTCTCTCATTTCACATCAGGTACAGGTAGGTTAACACGTATATAGACATAGTTACCTTCCAACATCAAATACTATTTCATTATACATCATGTACAGATATGTATAGTTTCAATTATGTCATCAATCTTTTATACTGACATATATTAGACACTACTGCCATTACTGCTTCTGTTCTCATTGCACATCTGGGACAGATATTGGTAATTCATCCATGATTAGTTCAGCTTGGAATCTATTAACTGTTTCCTGGTTTTGAATAACTTTTATCAAAATCTGTAATAATAAAGAAATTTCTGACAGGTATCACAAAAAGAAGCTATGATTAGAATATTTCATACAATATTTGAACTTGTGTTTTAACTTGCAGTACTTATTATACCTCTGGAATGTAAATGTCAAGTGCATAATTTACATATCTCCCACAGCAGTGTGCAGTTTTCTTTACCTTGCTGGTAAGGAAATCAATCTAGAAAATAGTTAAAGAGATCTGGTCAAAATATCATTCATGAAATACATGTACAATTATATTGTGAAATACATGCCAAAAAATACTCATTGTGGTAATGTTTTGGAGATATTCATGAAATGTTTAAAATTTTATTTGCCTCTTGCATAAACAGTACATTGGGTAATGAGTGACCACAAAACAATTTTACATAAGTATGTTTTACAAAGGTAGACTCCTCTCTTCATTCGTTGTAGCTACAACTTTTATATAAAACCAAAAACAGAATGAATAAAACTTTACCATCTTTTCTGACAAGGCCATGATACTTTTATTTTTTTCTATAAGCCACTGTTTCCTCCCAGAGTGTTTGCCTTTGGTTATCTCCATTCTAAATGATAGCTTTTCCCCACTTTCTATTGACCTTATCAGTTCCTACCATAGAAATGAAATTTTAAAAAGAGCAAAAATTGAATGTTTGAGCACACTGATGAGAACATTGATGAGAACAATTGTACTAAACATTGTAGAATGCCCATGCATGTAGCTTTGAATAGGTTACTGACCTGTATGTCTATTTTCTTTAGGACTTTATGAACATCCTTGTCACTCTGATAAAATGATAGACTGAAATAGATAGATAGATATAAAGATTGACTGCATGCTATCATTACTCCAGCAAAATGATCAATTTATTTCCTATTTGAGGTGTATCCATATCAAAGTACATGAAATAAATTTTAAGGACTTAATAATTACTCTTTAAGCTTGAATGGCATTTGAATATGGCATCCACAGTATGCAGGCTCATCATCTATTTCAATGCAATGCCTAATGATAGTTTTGGCCACAGAGAGTGCAAGATATTATTTCCCCAAAATCTCCCTGGCACACCCCAAATGCAGTGGCTCCACATTTCTCATAAAATCTACGTCCTCTACCAACAAAAAAACTTTCAACCAATGGCAAATATGACATGCTGGAAGCTCCTTTCAGTGTTATCAACAGTAATGGGAAATGATGAGAAAAGACCTGTCTTTCCTCACTTGGAATATATTTCTGACCCACTGTTGGTATAGACAATGATATTGTGCTGCGTGATAGAAGCAAGGTTTTTCAAATGCATCTTCCCTGAAAGTCAAAGAAACAATACATACACAAATAAAAATATATATATATCTACACTGTATAAAACAATATAATATACATAACAGAATTCTACAGTCCAAAATGAATAAATACTTTACTGTTAGTGCATTTTAGTCATGTTAGCTCTTCAGACAGAAAATGCAGTATATAAATTCAGAATATTGTTTACTTAGTACTGGTAACATTGCCAAATTGCCTGTGACATTGTGAAAAGAAAGAAAGAGATAAACAGATAGGTACTAGTGGTATATACGGGTATGTTTTTTTCTACAAAAAACTTTGATTATATTCAAGAAGGTAAAATAAATTTAATTCTTACACATATCTTCAGTATCTTTTGTGGATGTTGAATTTATTGCCTTCCATATTAGATTTTTTTTATCCTTGTGAAAGAAAAAAGATATATATTCATACTACAGAAATCAGAAAAGAAACTTCCCTACATGTAGCCTATGTAGCAAGTAAAATGGTACATATATGTATAATACCGGTATTTGAAATCAATAAACAATACAAAAAAATACCTGCAAAGAATTAAATTCCTAATTAGGTTGAAAGAAAAGTGACAGCTAAGTTTTTTTTCCTAAGTAAACATCATGGACCTTTTAAAATTACTGCAGCTATAAATACTCACCGGACAGTGTCTGATTTCAGAGCAAACAACAGCAAGTTTAAGAAACTGCCTCTTGTAGACATTTCCCCATAGTAAGATACTAATGGAGGCAAATAAACTTTCCGAAGGAGAACATCCTGTATCCAAAGGACACATATCATTTTTCCGAATTGATGCTGGAAGGAGACTTATATATCTGGAAAAAATTAACTTGATGAGGAACAAAAATAAACATTATGAATGGCTATAGGAATATGTTATCACAATGAATTCACTATTTTAAATTGCAATGCATGTATCACATACCCATCACCAAAGTCACCCAAACATTTGTATCCATGAAATTTGGTTTGGACATTATTAGGTAATGCTGGAATTTTAGCACCCACTTCCTCTGCTGCCCTTGTGATGCTATTCCAGCCACAATGTTGCATTGCGTCCATCAAATCTTCACAGTCTTTCTCAGAGAAATCCTAAATTGTTTGGAAGCAGAGTTAATTACTAAATGTATGTGAATTTAAATGACAGACAGTAATGTTATTCTATTGATTATTGATCCTTAGTTTGAAATCCATATCTATTTTTACGACTAAAAAAACATTTTAAATAAAGAAGACAATAAAATAAATGGTTTGTGGAAAGAAATATTCCTAAGAAAAAGATTGTGAAATTTGCAGATTTAAAGTTTAGGTATTAATTTTGTTTTGATAAAATATTTAATTCCTGATGTTCTTTAATCCACAGAAAAATTCCAGTACATCACTTACTGATTTAAACACAGCGTCCTTGAAAATTTGGAGTATATCAAATGTTTTTCTGCAATATATAAATTTATCAAGTACAGAAAAAATGAAATAAACAAATGAATAATTAACCTGTTCATTGCATAGCAAAAGATTGCTTGTATAAGCTCAACTTTGTTCATTAATTCTTTCAATTTACAGAGCAGGAAGTTCTGAGGACCTAAACCAAAGGATAGTACAACACTATGAAGGATTCATGAAAAGTACAAAACAAAAACTGATAGATAAAGCTTTGTTGCCCAAAAGGATAATCAGGGATCAACAAAATAGTTAGTCTAGTATTGAGTAAAGAAATCATGCAGTTACATGTGGATCTTTTCAATTGGTCCTGAATTTCACCTATCCAGTAAAAATATCCTCCTACTCAATACAACTTTTCACTCTGCCTCCTAGATGCGCAGGAGGAGATATAATGCATTTTTACTATATAACTCTAACACCAGAACCCCATTCCTCAGGGCTTCAAGTTCAGTAGAGGGCTCAATGCTTATAATATCCAGGTCAACAGTTTGATTGACTTCTTGTTGTTCAGGTGGAAAGACAGTATTTGAAGATTACATTAATTTTGATGGTTTGGGACTCTCAGTCCCACCCCCAGGGGTGCAGGAAAATAAAATTCACAACTTTTGTTTCCCTTATCCATAGATGCTATGTGTCAAAATTGGTTGAAATTGGTTGAGAAAAAAAGCAGAAAATGTCTGAGTGTTAACACATGTCCCAAAAAAAACCCAGACAGCAATATGTCAAGTACTGGTAAGTGGTTTGGGTAACTTAAATATCTATACATATACATTGTATAAATACCTGTTTTCTTGAATATCTGTGCTATGCATCTGGTTTACATTTTTTGCTTGAGGAACCTTCATGGTAACACTATCTTCTGACACCTGTATCAGAATAAATAGTTAAAAATAGTAAAGATGAAAATTGTTGGAACTGCATATATTTAAAACAAATTTCATTCAAAGACATTCAGTTGGTCAGTATTAAATATTCTCTCTGAGTTCTAGTTTTAACACCTTATTAAACTCTAAGCAAGAAGAAGGGTGACATAGCTAAATGCCAAATCATTGCAGTCTTTATAAGACAAAAGACCAAGATTCACAAACATGTTCATGTTTTATGCATGAAACTAACTGTCTCTCTCACACAGGCAAGACATTGCCTACAGGTAAAATGCTCGAAACCATCCCCTTGAAGAGATTCTCCAACACAATGTGGCAACTTGTGAAATTTCCTGTCACACTGTCTACAAGTTATCTGTAAAAAAAAAAGAAAAAAAGAAAAAGGAAACACAATTCAAAATGTAAACCACTTCTCTGACAAGACTGTAGATCAACTGGTTTGTACTTATAAGATTAAAGGAACGGAAAAGTAGCACTTGGAAAAACTTTGCAACAGCAATAAATAGAAGAATGATTATTGGTTTAGTCTCTTGATACACGACGGACACCTTTCCAATGCATAAGCTCTTCTGGTTTCTGATTAGCAGAGCTATAAAAAGGTCACAATTCAAATGTGGGTTTTTGCAATTTCGTATTTCTTTGCCTAATGTAAAAACTCAATGATCTAAAAAGGAGAATACCTTATTTTGCCTTTGTTTCATTTGAAATCCACATGCTGGACATTTGTCTTTGATGTATACTGCAAATTGAACAAAAAAAAACCCATACATTACACTTTATTGAATTGAAAATTCTTTGCATGGAAAATTTAGAGCTTCCATCTTGTAGCATATTTATACTGTGAAATATATTTTGAGAATCAATAGCAGCTGTTTATATATAAAATCAAACAGACATTCATGAGTACATATTAGGCACATTATAAAGTGTTAAGCTTTTTTCTGTCAATTCTTATATTAAGTTGCACAAAGGTTAAATTTATTTAAATTTC
Organism: Magallana hongkongensis; assembly: GCA_015776775.1. Lineage (NCBI taxonomy): Eukaryota > Metazoa > Mollusca > Bivalvia > Ostreida > Ostreidae > Magallana > Magallana hongkongensis. Next base: position 13,099,302 of record CM027469.1, read on the forward strand.
TGGGTTGATTTGCATACCTTGGTACATCAACAGCTTATTAGCAAGCCTCACCCTGGTATTCCTCAGTTCTTCACTAGTAATGTTTGAAATACTCTCTTTTGTAAAATATCTTTCACAAAACTAAGAATAAGAAATATAATGTCTCTTTCTTTACATGGTATAAAACCATACATTGTAATTGTAAGAGAGCATCTTATTTTGGCACTATTAGAATATGATCTTAGCAATAGTTAAAAAGAAATACTTTTAATGGTTTAATTAAAAATATGGTCTAAGAAGATAATAAAGAGTTATAAATTACTGTAAATATGCTAATAAATATGTGTTAAGTTCTATAATAAAATCATTAGACTTTCTTGACTTTAAACACAAACCAATACAATACACAAATTTATATTGCATGTGTGCATTTTGAATCAGATTAATATTAAAAGAGATTTATTCATAATTATTTTATGTTTCCTACCAGAATTATATATACACCACAATTATGCCCATCCAGCTGTTTTGTGTGAGGAACAGTTTTAAGAGTCCATTTCTCCCCTGACTTGCCTACCTCCAGCCCAAGACTTATTCTTCTGTTGACGAAATGGCTGAAATTAAAAGACCTTAGACTTTAAACAAATAAAAATGTGAATGAAACATTTATAAATATGTGTTAACCTCCCAATTTTTGCAATGTGGTAAAAAAGGTAAAAGTAGCATAACTATTTAACTGAAGTAGGAGCATTTGTGTTGCACTGCAGTAAAGACTTTTTTGTTCAATTAAGTGATGCTTCTATTAGTCTATTAATAAATCTTTACAGAGAACTTGCACCTTACATTATATACACCTTATGTATTCTTTAACAAAAGATTCATTAAGTTATAAACCTTCCTTTCATTTTAGTGAAGTTCAATGCTATTTTCAATTCCTAATAGAACAAACCTCCAATTTTCTTGTATGTGCATCTTCTGTGGAAGGGTCTCACCAAGAGGATTATAGAAGAATATAGTTCTTGTCATTGGCTCTATTACCTATTTATGGGTATGTAAAACACATTTAAATATGATTGAAAAATAAAACATTTAAATACATGTGATCTAGCTTTCACCTCACCATCTATCAATACAGTCTCATACTGAAATTAAATGTTACTCTACATTTAGTAAAGATTAATTACCACAAGGTCCCAATGTCCCATCTCTTGGAAATAAGCCCCAATTATTACTTGATAGCCATGTAACTGAACCTAAAGACAAAAAAATATTCTTAGGATACAGTAAGTGCATGCATGCAAGCTCACCTAAAACATGTTCCAAATGAAAGCATTTCAAGACAATTTTGTTTTACATGGGCATATCCATGCATCATCAGTATTCAAAATTTAATGCTATCTTTTAGACAATTTTTTTTTACAGCTAATATTTAATTTTATGCAGGTATGAATATACACAACAGGAAAATAAAAAAATTAAATTTGATTAAAAGAATCCAAGTCATTTCATTTGCTAGCTACACTGTATATTACCATATTTATTTCATAAAGAAAACAAGAAAAAATTAATATTAGGAATCATTCATTGATAAATTGGAAACATACAAGAAAATGTGCAAAAAGAGATTTGCTACATACATCTCTTAAATGCATCTTTTGAAGACAATGTCCATCCAATATAGATGTCATTGTTGAAGTGACCATTTTATAGACTTTGTTTCCCTTGTCTGTTTCTGCCTCGGCAATGGCCCCCAAACATGCGTCAATGACCTTAAATAAATAAGTCATTGATACCTCAACAGAAATTGATATTTCTCAATTATATCTTTTTATTATCTTCAATCAATACTTGAATCAGCATCAATTTGATAACAACAAGTACTACTTAGTGTAATGAGAACCTTAAAATATTATATCAATCAGTTATTTTGTTTTTAAGATCTGCTATATTTTCCTTAGTATATTTTATAAAATTTTACTTGGTCAGTCAACCAGTTATTCCCCTTCAATGAGATGATGTCCTCATCAGTTAGGTTAGTATCACCACACCTTGCCATGACATAACCTGTTCTTTCAGCCTGATCCCAGATTTTGTTCACTTCTTTTTGAACTGAAAAAATAATGTTTCTTTTTCACTGAATAATTTGGCATTTAATGTTTAACCTTTCAGCTCTCTTCAGTTTAACAAGATTAAAAAGGATAATATAAGCTGAGCATACGCTGTATTTCATCTTTTGCCGTTGTAGTTAAATCTTGATATTCTTCAGACATATGGACATCAGTTTCAGATGGGGTACAGACATCTTTTAGCGATATGTTTGTTGTCTTTGCTGTAAATTAAGAAATATGTTTAATATTGCTCTTAAACTTATTACATGCATAGAAATTTTATAAGGTGCAACATTGTAACATATTAAATACCAATACATGTACATGTACGAGCTATTACATCACACATGTAATAAGTTTTACTATAAACCCTGATGAATGCTGAATCACATTGGAAACAGTTACTAGCATATCACCAAAAGGAAACAGTTATAACACCTATTTGATCATTTTCACCTATTTTGTTATGCATTGTACCTCGGGTTTGAGATTACATTAAGTCAGTTGCTAGGCAAACGTAAACAACAGAGGATATAATTCTTGACATCATGAATGCATTTTTAGATTATTTGTCCAAACTCAAAGGTTTTACACATTTTTTTATTTTAAATATACCACATGGCTTCTCAGGTGACTATACCAGGATGTTTGCCCTCAGTGAGAGGGATCTAAACCCTTGTCATTGGGTGACATAACACTTCAGGACTTTCCTGTCACCTTGGGGCAAACATTCTGGCATGTCACCCTCTAAACCATTATATGTGATATTTGTATAATGCATAATTATGTGCCACTGCTACATGAATATCAGAAATGTACATTTTATTTATTAGAAAAAATACCTTTCTGCTTCCTTGATTTTATTTTTTTGGGCCTTGGCAAATTTGAAACTTTTCTTCTCTCTGAAAAATAATCAATACAAGCAATGATTTGTTGGCTATTATAATACAAAATAATATAGCTTTATGATACTTTCTACTGAATGATTATTATAAAAAATACTAGAGCAAAGCTCGTTGCAAAGCAACGAGTGGGTTTTCCGCTAATGTCGAAAGCAACGCTAGAAGTACGTCTAAGAAGCAGAGTTCTTAATCTAGAAACAAAGAAACCTAAGTACAAAATGATAAAAAAAAATCGAATGATTCTTGGTTCAACTTAACATGATCCGAATGTTTTTAAGTACGACTGAACCAAAAACCCTTAACCATTTCAAGAACGACTTAACAAAAAAAAACAATGTGTTTAAGTACGACTTAACAAATTTGACTTCATTTTAGGTACAAGTTTACATTAGCTTGAACTAACATCTGTTTTCTTAACCCAGAATGCAAAATTAAAATTTATGTAAAAAATCAATTTTGTTTAAAACATAATTCTGAGCAACTTTTCCTCTTCACTGCTTTTCAAAAGGTTGACCTTTCGTACTGTGTGCTCGTTGCGTCATTAATTGTCAGAAACTTATCGATGTAAAGTTTACTTTACTGTAACTCTGTGAATATTTTCTATGTAAAATTACTATGAACCAGACAACATTGAAATGGTGAACATTTCAAAGGGCCCCGCTTATGTTATTTCAGAGAATTCTGCTTTGACCTTGACCTATAACTTGAAATTTTTCCAGCTGGCATAGAACTTTTAATTCAATTTCATTCCCCCTAACATACATGCATTTTTGTTCAATCTGACCAAGATTAGGCATATTTAGAAAATAATCTACTATTTAAAACTAATTTTAAAAAGATCTGCTATGACCTTCACATTGACAGACTTGGTTCAAGGTCACTGCACGCCATTAACCAATAAACTCTGTAAAGGTAAAATATTAGCCAAATAGGGGCTAAAAGGAGAGAATATCTATGCTCTTAAAATATGGATTTTTGTGTGATCTGATATGACCTTGACTCTTCATCTACAAATATCATTCGAGGTCATTGCATATATTTTGAACAAAGACATCATGTGGGTGAAGTATGAGGCTGAATGGACCAAAGGGAGAGAAGATATACTCCGGACAAGGATTTTTAAAAACATAATTCTGGTATGACCTTCACAGTTTCTTTTCACTGAAAATAGGTTCAAGGTCACTACACACCCTTTCACCCTTTACTCAAAAGCTCTGCTTATGTGAAGTCTGAGCCAAATAGGGGTTAGTAGAAATTATATATGCTCTCAAAAAAGGATTTTTGCATGATCCGATATGATCTTCACCCGTTACCTAGAAATTTCATGCAAGTTCACTGCACATCGTGTAACCATAGAGACACTCTGTGAGTATTAGCCAGATTGGACCAAAGGGAAAAAAGATATGCCCCAGACAAGGATTTTATATATATAATTCTGCTATGACCTTAACCTTATACCTAAAAACATGGTTCAAGGTCACTGCACATCCTTCAACAAAAGGAACCCTGTGGATGAGGTATGAGCCAGATTGGGCCAAGGGGAGAGAAGCTATGCTCCTGTCAAGCCATCTCGGATGGACAGACGGACAAATTGATCACTAGAAGGCGCCCGCATAAACATGCCTTTTTATCTAATTTAAAATAGTATCCATGCTATCTGCCCATGGTGAATAGTCATCAAAACCATTCATCAGCAGAATTTGATTTCCCTCCTTTTTAAGGTGGTATGGGACATCTGTCGATATTAATGTGGATTAAAGTACTATATAATTGAAAACTTTTCACCGGTTTAGAATTTTCAAATTTTACAATATTTAACCAAAAAATAGCTTTTAAAAATATTTGAAAAGGTAAAAATTGTAAAAACCCCAGCGGGATTCGAACTCATGACTTACAGGTTCCTAGTAAACCCTCTAACCCACTGTGCTAAGGAGTTAGGTGACCATTTTTGAAAAGAAACTACATGCACTTATATAATTACACTTTATTTTATTGTTTATTTCGATAAACAATACGTCACAACATGGAAGTGTCCCATATCACCTTAAACTAGGAACACCTCTGACCTAATAAGATCGCCGCATTAAATACAAAGTTTGATTTAACTCTACTTTGTTTATCATCAAGAAATTCTGCATCCCTGACAAATAAAGTTTTCTGTATAATGAAATACCAATTAACTGACTATTCGGACAATAGCATTGAAGTTTATTGTCCCATTCCACAGCAACTATTTCCCTTGGCTTTGCCTCATTAAATAGTTGCTGTCTTGGGGGACAATAAACTTGCTATTGTCCTCATACCAAGTAAATACTAAATAGGCATATAATATCCCATCCACCTACATTTCATGTTATATAACCTCCCGTTTGTAACCTTCAATTTCACTGTAAAGTCAACATATCTGTCATAGCCGCAAGTTTCACAATTTATTTCTGCTTCTCATGTACTTAAAATTAGGGGCCTTAATATTGCTTACCAATTCCAACAAGAGACATCCCTCTAACTATTGATAATCATTAAAATTCATTTCATGAATCTACGCAACAATGATAAACCTTAAAGTACAGTCACTCTCAATTTTACAAAAATATTGACGGTACTTTATCTGAAACTGTTCCTTGTATCTTTAACTTAGTACACTAACATTTTTATGAAAAGACGGTTTGTCTTAGAATAAGAAAGCTAATGCAATTCTGAGAAAAAGAATACCACATATTGCCAATTCCATTGAGGTTTAATAAAAATATGGCCATTTAAGTGAACCCACCATTTCCAATTTCCTTTAGTAAACACAGATTTACAGGGTTCTCCATAGTAAAACATCTTTACCTGACCTTTTAGAGGTCAACTTTTGTTCAACCACCTTTAAAAGAAACCTTATTCAATACAACATATGCCTACATGATATAATCATGATTAAAGCTTCACATCACTTAGAAATACCCTTACATGTATACCCCCCACCCCCCAATCTTTTGATTTTCATAAAAAGTCATGGTTTGAAATGTTTTACCTAATTTTATGAAACGTGTGGCAATTTCCTTGAGTCATTTCTCACACATATTTGAAAACAATCATCAATGATTCTAAAATTTGATCTTTATTTGTTTATTGTATGATTTGTACCATTTTAATTAACAAATAGACAGCTGTCCTGCTTGTGATTTCTTGTTTTCATGAAAAAAGTAAGCTAACAATCATATTTAGTGAATATCTAATCTATTCTGATTTCTAGTCTTCTTCTAACCATGCTAAAACAGTAAGTTACAACCTACAAGTTAGACATCTGCCTTAAATTAGAATTAAATTCAAACACACCCAGGTAGCTGGAGACAGAGTTGATTTCAATGAAAAATGTTCAAATTTGACATGTTTTTCTACTTTTTTATGCATATATACCTTAGAAAGGTAGAAATAGGTTGTTTCTTGTTCATTTCAAAAATAATTATCATAGCAGATGTTATTTCAAAGTCAAATGTACATTTACATATCCTACATGTAATCTTAATGCAGACAATTAAATAGGGGGGGGGGGGGGGGTTTCAATTATGTAAACACATCTAAATATCTTTATGAAATAAAAAATAAAGGAAACATAATTGTATACTTTTATTGAAAAACAAATTTTCACAGCAATTATGAATTTCTTTAAACAGCCTTAATTTTGTTTTCATAATTTCTTATCAAACACAAACCACAACATGGCATGATGCTTTCTTCAAGTTCCATTATTGTTCATGCATTATCGGATTTAATTTGAATTACCGGTAAATAGTCTGTAGAACACAAGGAATATGCATGTGGATAGAGGTGACAGGTTAATCTCAGGAGCTGACCCACAAGAATCAACAGGTACCGGTAAAAGCCATGTGGTAACAAGAGTCTGTTTTGAGCTGAAATAAATAAAAAAAATAATAAGCTGTGTTTACATACATGTTCTAGTAATAGCTGTGTTTACATTAACATATATGCATAGTATTTCTTTAAAAAATACACTGACCATGCAGTGTAATAAGTATGACATATCCCAATACATGACATAACATTTAGGCAGTACAAGATCAAAAATTTGCATATCAAGTCATAATATAATATTAAAAAATTTTCATAGGTATAAACACTTATCAAATTGAGAAAGAGAGAGAGTTTGAGAGAGAGAGAGAGAGTTTATTACCGTACTTGTAGTGCAACAGTCAATATTTCAATTCGTAAATTACAAACGAATATTACCCACCGAACAGCGTCAAAGTACATGTACTGGTATTAGCTTCTGGTATACCATTTTTTATCAATTCTACTGTTTTTTTTTTTTTGCAAATAAATTTAGCGAGGGTTTTTGTTTATTTTCTTATAAATTACATGTTTTAAAAACAATACTATGTGTAATACGCATAAAACATGTAAGAGTAAACTTAATGAAGAATTTTTAATAGATTATTTTTCAAAGAATGTGGTACATTACATGTATGTCAATCTTTATAAAACTAGCGTATATTTCGTGCGCCATAAATTGCAAGTTTTTTGTAAATTTCATTTACTTGCACGATAGGTATATATGGTCTAACCAAAATTTTCTTCATAGAGCTACAGCTGTATGTACCGCATATATGTTTTGTCACAAGTAAACATTTAAAAAAAAAATACCCAAATGCCAACAGTTTAAATAAACTCAACTCATTCTCTGATAAGTTCATTGTGTTTTGTGCGTGCTTATCTTATTTGTCTGCTGCAACAGCAGCCAATCAGCGGTAAGCTGAATCCACAAAAAGAAAGTTTGTGTTTTAGGAACAGGTAAATTGTTTATGCGACACTGTCAAGAAAACCACACCAAATAATAACAAGAAACATAAATATTCACTTAAATGTATTCTGTTGTAAAGTAAAGGCTTTTAACACTTATTGCATCTTGCAAAACATGTGATGACCTTAATCATCTGTCATATATCTGATATACATGTATATGTAAAAGATGGGAGAAATAACGACGGAACAAAGTGGGATTCGAACCTGGCCCTCTGAATCTCTAGTCAAGTGCTCTACCAACTGAGCTACATGTATCTGGCACCGGTATTCAAACCAGTCTGACCGTCACATTCCTCCCCCTTAAATGATCTTCACCCTCGAAGATCATCCCTGGCAGGATCGAGTTAACCTGTTAGTTCCAGGGGTTGGTCACAACACCAATATTGTAACAGGATGGGAGAAATAATGAAGGACCAAACCGGGATTTGAACCTGGGCCCCCTGAATTTCTAGTCAGGTGCTCTACCAACTGAGCTATCTGGCACTGGTATTCAAACCGGTCTGATCGTCACATATATAAAGAATTATTTTAAACAATGTTGTTCAATAAAAAATAACACTCGCAACCTTCAGTTTTTGTCTGTAATTAATCAATATTGGCGTGCGATCAGTTCTCGCCAGGTACCATTTCTCACCAGTGCATTGTTACGTCATTTTATCAACACATAAAATTATATACGAAAATATGATGCAACAGTGCACCAGCGAGAAATGGTCCTCGGCGAGAACTGCTCGCACGCCAGTACTGCCAGTAGTCAGATTAAAAAAGAGAATAAAAAATTACATTTAAAACATTAACAAGGACAATTTAAGTACACATCATAACTGTTAAACAAGAAAAATTAAGTGAACTGGTAGAATGGTAGGCATAGTTCTAACTTGTAACCTACATGTACAAGTACATGTACCGGGTACCCGTTGGTCTGCTTAACCTCTTTAATGATACAATGATCGGCATCATAAAGATATTAAAGTCATGTTTTAACTCTGAAGTCTGAAGTATACAATTTTATTTACTTGAAGTTATGTCTACAGGGTATTCATGACTACATTTGGAGTCTTCTGCACAAGAATATATGATATGTTTCTAATTAGACCCTGCTTTGAATTTTGAGTTGAAAATTCACAATCTGTTATTTTTTTAAATAGATAAATTCAGTTACCCTTTCCAGTCCCCCATGAACCTCGAGCGAGTCTAAACATCCATGAAACATGTAAAAATTACACGTTAGTAAACAAACACCCACACCATAACAAAAACATCTAACAGTGTGCACGTACTTACATGTACATCTATACTATATACTAAATTTTAACCAGTTAACAAGAAACTTTAAAAGGAGTAAAAGCCTCACCTTCTTCGGTAACATCCACATAAATTACACACTTTAATGTCCATCTTTTCTCCTTTATTACTCGTAGCTTATCAACGGCTGATCGTCGACAGAAGTGTGGCTGTCAGAATTTCCTCGTAAACGATTCACACGAGAACATATCCCTCCTTATACAAATATGTAGTATTGTTCCCTGTGCATGTTCATATGTTTCACAGTAACTTGAAAATGCATGTGTACACCGAAAGAATACACAACTTCTCTTCTGCATTACGGCTCTCTCTTTTCTACAATGCCGTTCGTTACTGTTTACATTCGGCGCGCGCGCGGGGGTTACAAACAGGGGCGCCCCGACAAATAGTTGCACATAGAACGTTTAAATAATGTGTGTTCATTGAATTCATAAATGATATAGATGAAAAAAATGAAATTGAATCACAACAATATATCTAAGACGCAACACAACGTAATGCAGTAAATTCCTGGGCCTTAATGTGGCATTTGTTCGCTTGTGTGTCTATGTAGACATATTAACTCGTTCATGTACGATTCTCACATATTTGTTTTATGAAATTTGAAAAAAAATATAGCACAGAACTTGTTTAATTTGATACCAAATGACATTATTTAATATATTAACAATAACTGAATTAATTTTTTTTCATAAAATGATAACGATTTTTGCTATCAGAAAAATACGTGTATGAGCTGCTGACCCCTAATTATAGGGGCCAGCCCTTTTTTCTTAATTTTAAATGAAAGCTCTCGTTATTCTCAACAACTTTTGTTCTATATGTATTAACAAAACATTTTTAGTTTAAAGGTTATAATACAAAAAGCAACAAAATTTCAGCCCCGAAAAAATCTTAAACTTTGGCGACAAATAGCTCAAAAACTAACAAAGAAATTACCAAAATTTTCATGCCAGCAAAACTATAAAATGTTACCGACAATTTCGCCAAATTTCATGCATCTATCATCTGTAGTTCCCGAGATCAACTCTGGACAAAAGACCCCCCAAATTTCAATTAAAGGGCAATAACTCATAACCGGAAGTGAATTTTAAAAATTTGAAAAAAACGTCTAGAGATATTAATATCATCTACATACCCTGAAAGTTTCATAGCAATCAGACAAAAAATGTTCGAGAAATCTCGTGCACAAAATTTGCGGGAAAAAAAAAAATAATAATAAGAAACAGTAGAATAACAGAAGGGTTTTCCGTTGAAAAACGGAAAACCCTAACTAGTAATTGATTTTTAAATAACATATATAGTTAATATTTAAGCAGATGATACATGCATTTAACAGTACGTGTACTAACTAGAACTTATTTAATTTTAACACTGTCTAAAATAAAAGTCATACTATGTGAGACATCATCCATGTTTCTGATCCTTTTCCGTTTTGGTATCATTATTACAGGAAGGTCATCATCCTTTGGCTCAATTTCCTTTAATACATTAGCAACTTGTTTCAGTTGTTGAACAATGTTGCTGATATTGAGTCCACAAACATTCATTATGTTGCCTTGAATTTGTTTAACCAGCTCTCTGCACTGAAGCCAGTCTTTGGTGTTTGATGGGGCATCTGTTAACCGGCTTTCTCTTTCTTCTGCATCTGTGCAACTGTTGGGTCTTTCATCTGGAGATACATGTACTGGAATTTCTGGAGATGTTTCTACTGGACATGATTGTTTAATTTTTGACTCAAAATTCGGAATGGACTCCAAAATTTCAAAGTCAAGATTAAAGTGGGGGGCATCCCGGTACTCAGCTGGTAAAAAGTCCCAGTCCCAGCTCGGATAATTGTGAAATACTGCAAGCATGTGCTTGCATGGCAGGTGATATTTCTGCCAGTCATAACAAGTGCAGGATGGACATGGTGTTTCTAGATTCATATCATACACACTTCCAGAATCCACACTCTTCACCTGAAAGTTTCCAGATGACCTCTCTCTTATGTTTTCCCCTGGTATCACCAGTACTTGAGGAGGCATTCTTTTCACACAGTGTTCTACAAGCATTCTTGGTCTATTTTTCAAAAAACTTGGAATGCTGGTGATGTAGGCTTTACAAGAATCCAAGCTTCTTGCATTGTACTGAATATACCTGCAAATAATAATTAATGATTTTATTATACATGTAATAAACTATTTTCTAGTGCAAAAAATTATCTTACGTACTGATAATAATCTGGTACAAACCGTGTGTAACTTTCAGGAAAGACTTGCGAAAAAAGGACATTGACAAGGTTTGACAATGACTTGTCACTTGTGTGAGAAAGGTATTCTTGTTTTAATTTTAGGTGTTGTCGTTCAAGTCCATTTGTTGTTGACACTCTGACATTGAACAAACTTCTCCTAAACAAGCTTACCCATCTCTAAAAAACATAATTATATCCTAAATACATGATTTTAATGACAAATTAAATTTCAAACATGCAATTTCATTATTCTTTTCAAAATGTTATACATTGTAAAAAAAAATTATACGTTGTTACCTCATAATTAGCTAGCCAAATGCGCTCAAACCATTGTTGCAGCTTCAATTTGTTTTTCCAAATCTTGCTGGAACGTAAATTGTCCAAGTTCTGCTCAAATTGGTTTTCTGTTGTGGATTTAGCTATTTCTCGGAACCTACATGTACAAGTAAATGTTCTAAAATTGAGAAGCAGTTACTAGTATATATCACATGTATATATGATGACATCAGTGATTAGATAAATTTTGCATATAATTCCATATCTTTCATGTCAGATTAATAAATAACAGGATATTTGTGGATCTTTATAAGCATACCATCAACACAGAATTCCTTATATTATTGCTGCGTCAGATAATTGTCAGAAAAGTATATATTAAAATAAAATAATTTTTCAAATCACATATTTAACTATGACGCATTTACATCGAAAGTATCTCATCTTTGTACTCTGCACAACCATTGACGTGTGACTTGAGCCACCTGTCCCAGGCTTGTTCTCTATGGAAGTCACATAAATAAACGTGGCAATCTGCAAATTAAAATAATTATGATGAGATAAAATCAAAGACTTCCACATGAATATCTGCAATTACCAATGTCTACCCCATTATGTTTATTTAAAAGATCTGCTTAGATGGTTATTATTATTCTATAAGGACCTAAAATGTAAATATATTGCCTTTTTGGTCCAAAATATTCAAATAAAGTCTTAATATTTCAAAAACAAAGAAACATGTTATACACTGTTTATACTCGATCTGATTTCTTTTCCTTTTTAGATTAATAAATATAATCATTATTACTGAAGATAATATGGTGTTTTACACTAGCAATAGATGGTTTTCTATTTTTTTTTCCATATTTTAATAAGCACTAACCATTATCACTACATCTAGGGATGGATTAAGTAATTAAGGCATAAGAATATTAACTGTATTTTTAAATTAACTGATACATATATTTATTTACATTGCATTGAAAAGATATATCTAATTTTGTCTGCTTTTATCCAATATTTATTAATATTTTTTTATGTTAAATGCTACATCTATGAGAACATCTACCATGAACCATATTTAATTATAACACCAAATAATTTTTTTCTTGTATTTACTCCATCACCAAACTTACCAGTAAATTTAAATATATAAAACAAAAGGTGTATATGTGAGAGGAAAGTTATGAAGTCTGCTGACAACAGTGAAAAATGAGTTCTGCATGGATGAGACGTATATGTAAATACAAAATTATAAATACATCTGCAGGTTAAAGATGTCATAGAAAGCATATTAATCTTGATGATATTACTAACAGAATGATCTAGAATTGATGATTTTTTATCATCAATGCTGAAACACTCTGAGATGAGGTGAGATTTTGTGAAACGAAAATATATATATACAGTCTCAAGATGTTGGATGAGAGCACACACAACGAAAAGCCCACACACTCTGACAACAATTTAAACAACTTACCAATACTCTGCTGTAATAAACAATTTGTTAAGAAAAAATGAAATATTGAACACAGTGAGTTATTCTTGACCCCTTACTTTCATTGACATTTATTTAATATTGAATAAAAATATTTGTAATTCAAATTGTATACATGTATATATAAAAATAAAGTCATTTTTTAAACTCTTAATTGTTCACCAGTAAGGAAAACTAACTTGCCATACAACAGCAAAATATCAAAGAAATAAAAACACCATCTTTTTACCTTCAAAAGTTTCCTCTATAGCACTAATTTCAGATGTATCGAAATCAGTCATGAAATATTTGGGATGCCAATTTACATTCCAGTCCTTAAAATACTGCAGACCTCTCATTATTGAATTCTTTGTTTCATTTGCAGTAATGCAGCAGCCAACAATGGTGTAACCAACATTGGTGTTAACACACACAAAGAATGCTGGCAGGTCATATTTTGTTGTTTTATAGGTTGCATCCAACAAACAGATTTCTTGACCATACATATTGAGTAATCTTTTTTGCCATTCTGTTTGGCCAACAAATAGGAAATCTTCAGTTCTGTAATAAACAGTAGTTTATAATGAATTCATAAATAAAAAGATTAATCTCTAAAACGGCGATGATAGGAATTTAATAATGGTTGTTATGCTGTACATTCCTGCAATTACTATTCCCACATGATAATCATGTCTGATTACCTGCATGCACAATTAAATATAAAAAAAAAATTAAGAACTTCTTTGTAAGATGAGTAAGTTGCAGGGATTTAAAATGTTACAGTTTTAAATGAGTACGAAAATGTAGAAAAATGTCCGAGTAAATATACCTTCCTTTGCAATTACATTCTAGATCTTTTGCAGATTAAAACAATAGTTTACTAAAGATATCAAATTACTAATGACTGAATAAAGAACCCGCGGCATGCACAAACTCAGAGATATCAAGGTAGAAACTGTCTTTGTCATTTACAGACTTATATTCTTCTAACAACAACTCAAGATTTTCTTTATCATCCTTTGAAAATCTACAATAGAATTTAATCAAAATGATTAAAAACGTACACACATCATATTTCCCATTTTTCTTGCATGTCTTCTAAATATGCAAATCAATTAAGTATACATTTCATTGAATACATGTAAATTAAATTGATTTTTTATATAAATTTGGGGAATTATATACGATTCTGAATATACATGACCTAACCTTGTTTGATTTTTATAGGAATCCATCACATTTCTAATGTCTTTATCTAATGGATAGAAGCGTCTATTCTGGGTAGATGTATTTCCAAGATCTTTTTTACTGAAGCTCTTAATGTGACGCTTCATTTCAGCTACTTTGGTGACACCCTCATCCATTAGACATTGAATTTTCTTTTTAATTACTTTGTCAATAGGCTGACAAATCCCTGCAAGCTTAAGAATAAAAAAAACAAACATTGTATTAAGAAATAATGAAGCCAATATACCTAGAGGTCAAATTTTCAAAGCATATCACATTAACAAATTTATCATTTGTATTTTTTTAAAATACTTGTCCAGTAACATGGTTCCTATGATCATCCAGAGAGGGAAAAAGAATATGGATCTCCTCTTCCCATGTCACTGGATCTTTTTTATTCTCAAGATCAGTTTTCAGTCTTCGCGACTGGTCTTTTCTTTTCCAGATGGAGTCTGGGCCATTGATCTGAATAAGAAAAATCATCCAAGTTACTTAACATCTGCTCAAAATATCTGAGAGAATTTTCTAATATAAAACATTAAATTTGGTGACTCATATACTAAGTACATGACAAAACAGAATTTGTAACTTACCTTATATTCTGGAAAAACACATATTCTTTTTAAGTGAATTCTTGCAGGACAATCCTGCTTCTTTGTGTTTTGAACCAACGTCCTGCCTTTTTGTATGTAGGAATGGTCTTTTTTTCCTTCCACGGTCTAGGAATAAAAGCAATCTCCCAAGTGATACATTTTCTTATGAACCACTATATGAAGACGTGCATTTATCACATGTTTATCTCAATATGCGGTGGATATCACTCATGGGATAAATTTTTGATATTACACTGTGTGTTCTTACGCCACGTGACGTCATAATTAAACATTATGTAGGTTTAGGTGATGATTGACGTAGAATGAAAATGTAACAAAATAATTCAGTTGAAAAGTGTGAAGTTATAAATGTGAAGCATTTCATGCTGTTTAATTTTTTTCATAAATTGATAAAAATATGTTAGAAAATGAAATGCTTGTTTGTTAATCTTCAAGGAACTTTTTTCCATGCGTAAAGTTGTTGACGTCTTGTAGTAAATGTGTTGTGTGGCTCACAATTAAAATGTTTACAGAAAAGATTAAGGTTTAACAAAAGACGTGGTAAAACATGTGATAAAAAGAATCTCTCATGATTTGCGATGGTATATGATTTTTAACCAACTCGTTGTGTGTTTTCTATCCCCTTGCCAAGGCTCGGGGATAGAAAACTCACAACTTGTTGGATAAAAATTATATACCATCGCAAATCATGAGAGATGCTATATATATACAATAACTGATAATCAAACTTCTGAACTAATGGCATTGGAAATGCTCAGAAATAAAACTGTATGTATGCATGTGTATCGAACTGAAAATTTTGTTTCCATTCTATCAATGGAAAGTCTTTATTAATTAAATGCATAAACATTAAGAGGTCTGAATATCTAAACATCAGCTGACTTGTAGTTCTTTACCTACTGTCCTAATATAGAATGAACTTTCAATTCAAAACCCTATTTGCCACCGTAGACTGACCAAACATGCCTTGCTGTGGTCTAGATTCATTTCATATACATTAGTTTTCAAAACATATCGCAATACAGTTAAAATCCATATAAATATATTGCAAATTTTATATTGCAATACAAAATTCCCAGCCGATACCCTGCCCTATACTGTGTGTGTAACAAAATTTTAAGATACCTTTTCTAACTGATACTTTAGCTTTTTCGTCACATTTCTGTCAGGTCCAAACTGGCACTCTCTTACATCCCAACCTAATATTATGAATGGGGTTCCATTATACTGAATTTTTGGTCCTTCCCCACGACTCACATCCTCCCACTTCACTCTGTGTTTACCTAAGTCTGCTAGTAAAATAATATGCAAT
Source organism: Magallana hongkongensis (assembly GCA_015776775.1). Lineage (NCBI taxonomy): Eukaryota > Metazoa > Mollusca > Bivalvia > Ostreida > Ostreidae > Magallana > Magallana hongkongensis. The sequence continues at coordinate 13,115,541 of CM027469.1, forward strand.
AAATGGTATTTTCTCAATGTATAAATTTCAAACTTGAAAACCGAATAACTTGTTTGTATATTAAATATATCACTCTGAATATCACACAGACATGAAAACATTTTCTATATATTAAACATAGTTAACATAACAAGGCACTTGCCACTGAAGACCTCTCTGAATCCCTTATTACGACGGAAAACAGTGAAACTAGTTACTGTTTCAACTTCGAATTCATTTATCCGTTTTTCGGCGTCTTCCAGGGATGCAACAACAACGTGAAGCGGAGCTTCTGCCATACCACTACTGTAATTTTACACTACATGTGTGCATGGTGTGCATGATAACGACTTTCGAAATAAAGGTCACAAAAATCAATTAAATATTGGTGCAACATCATATATGACGATTCAATTGTTACTTTCTGGGTTGCCTTTTTAATCATGTTGACATGTTGCCTCCAAAGTAAAGCTGGAATTATTTGTTGTTCGAACCCGATGTAATTAAATAGAGGTATTCCGAACGGCGACCTCCCTGTACGTGATCTGAACTAGCATCGACCTTATTAGAAATCCAACACTTATTAAACCGGAAAACAGGGGGAGAAATACAGACAACTAATATAAACACAGAACCCTACGGGTCACACTCTGCAAACCCGAAATACATGTTATTTAACATAATGGTGTCACCATTTTTTCACCTGTTTCTTTCTACTATACAAATGTAAAAATACTAAATGCAATAAAGGTATTGTTAATCATGCAACATACTTTATGCAATGACAACTTCAACTGAATTCTGACATATGTCAAGAATTAACACTTTAAAGGGGATTATTATGCCCCACACACAAATAACACGGTTTAATCATAAACATAGTCAGATAACCACTTCGGTGGATGGCGAACACGGGTGGGTCTAGGTTGCAGGTCATCATCGTTGCGAGTAGGTGGTAAAGCGGCGGCACTGTCGGGGTGTGTTATCTCAGAAACTAGTGGTTCTGTGAGTTTATCTGCAGGTGATGAGGGATGAAGTGGAGTTGGAGGATCCGAGAGAATAGTAGGTATTGGTGGTGGTGATGGGTATGTTGCATTGGTTAAGTTGTTTTCCAAGTCCATCGATTCATCACACTCATCGTCAGAGGGTAGGTTGATCGGAACACCGTATTTCCTGCGATGGTACTAAGTAGCAATCACTGTCTTTAACATGACAAGCTGTTCGTCGCAGCTGGGAGCCACTGAACTTACTAATGTGTCCTCAGTCGCCATTGCAAGATACTACGATATACCTGTCTCTGGTTTTTAATTTATTACGGAGTAGTAAGGTATATAGTCTGCGGTCAGTGTGGGGTCAGTGACGTCACGACCCATCCCATCAGTGTGGGTCAATGACCTTACAACCATGAACCTGTCTGGGGTCAAAAATCGTCTAGGGTCACCCATCCCATAAAGCAGTCTGGGGTCACCCATCAGCGTGTTAAATCCGTCTGGGGTCACCCATGCCATAAAGCAGTCTGGGGTCACCCATCAGCGTCTGGGGCCACCCATCCTATAAATTCTGGGATCAGAATCCGTCTATATAAGAGAGTTGTACTATTAAACATCTAAAATATACAATAATGGAATAATACATGACAAATGAAAACGATTTAACACAAACAGAAAAAAATCTTAGAAATTTCTTGCAAAATGGAGCTGCTGTTAAAAAACTGATTGATGAATATATAGCGAATAATGAGAACTCTATAACTTGTGATTTTTGTAAAAAACAGTACTATTTAAGAACAAAAGTGGTACATGAGAAACATTGTCTCGTGAGATTGGCCCTGGAATCCAGAAAGGATCCTACAAAAATGTCTACATTTTGTTTGCGTGCATATGGTTTTGAAAAAGAGTCTTTGAAAGAAATGACCGACTTTGCAGAGGTCCTTAAAATCACCATGGCTGACCGTGTACCTAAAGAAATAATAGTCAATTGATGATAGTTATAACAATGGTACGATGGAGTTCTTATGTCCAGATGGAATATGGCGATCACGAGATCAGGTTGAGAAAAAAGAATGGTACTTGTATGAACTGAGATCTCTCTTTCAAAGTCGTTGGGAAGTCAAGTGCTGTAAATATTGTTGAAGATAATTGAACTAAGTATAATATTAACGATGCAAAAGAAAATCAAATTTGATGATAATGTGTGCACATATTTGATTCCATTAGAAGACAGAAAAGGAATATGGATGCAATATGCAATAGACAGAGCCCATTTTAAGAGAAGAATTGAAAAGGCCGAAGAATCTCTAGCACCAGTACTACGTAAAAAACTAATCGAATATAAATTGAATACGACCAATATAGTCTAGCATCGGGGTTTTACTATTAACAAAAGTCTGCAGTCAAAAATGTCTGGGGTCATTTTAATTAAAGATGTATACTGTTGATTAAGTCTAGAATAGGACTTTACTATTAAAAATGTCTGCAGTCAAAAAATGTCTAGGGTCATTTTTTATCACGCAAAATTTATGTCTGCGGTCAATTAAATCACGTGTTATTTTTGGTATAAAAACGTCGCATTTTTATGTGACTTTCATCAGATCTAAGCTACACTTAGAAGAACCAACATCTCTCTCTCTCTCTCTTTATAAAACAAAATATGGAGAAAAGGCACCAAGACATTATCAAGGCGAACTACTCTACTTTAGTACGAAACATAACGACCTCATCGGTTGCCGGACATCTATTTGCTTCCAACATTATTACCGATGAAATGCGGCAGCAGATTGAAGCTGAAAAAACCAGCTTTGATCGAAATAGAAAACTATTAAGCATCATTCTACGGAGAGGTCCGAGAGCTTTTACAGGTCTCAGGATGGCACTCCTGAAAGCCAATCAAAGAGACTTGTTTAAGCTTCTTTCACCTGAAGATAATAATGTATCTGAATACGACAAAAAGTTAGCCATGGCCAGATCACTAGTTCACGATACGACAGAAACATCTGTTGGTGTCAACCAGCCAAAGACCTACCGTACAGAACGACAAAAATCTCAAGAGGAACGATGCAGAATCAGCCTGGATGACTTCAGTGACATTTTCCTGACAGCCGTTCCTTTCAATAATAAGATCAATATTCACATTCGTCACTTCACAGAGTCCAACGGTCGCTATTTCGCAACAAAGAAAGGGGTTACGTTTTCACTTCCTCGATGGGTGATGTTTGAATCTCTGCTCCCGGATATAGAAAGATGTATGCAGAACAATGAGAACAATTGTGAAATGAAGTGGCACATTGGAGGTGGAGTGTACGTCTCCATTAACCCTGGATATTCAACAGTGGACATCAGACACTTTTGGAAGCCAGAAGATGCTGTCAAACCGGTACCAACAAGAAAGGGTGTGACCCTAAACAGACAAAAACTGAGTAGATTGCTTCAAGCTACCCAGGAATTAAGAAAATGTGTCCCAGAGCTAAATGATACAGATCTGTGCGCATTCAGTGAATCACATCAAAACCAGCTTGGGATGTTAAATTGCCCAGAATGCACTCCCTTCGGATACGAACCTCAGGAAGTTAATACGTCCATGGAATGCAATGACGGTGACTCACAAGAAACATTGACAATGGAATGTGACACTGACTAAACCAATGATATTGTATGATGTGTATCTATGAAAATATTGTTTTAATATATTCGCGAGTACAATCGTATTTGTGCAAACAATCATTGACCCTCTGAATAAAATCATATATATTGTATATTTATAAATGACTCCTGTTTTCATTTTATTATTAAACACTAGCTAAAAACAAGAATTAATCAGTATGAGTCAGGATGGCAAAGAACACAGACTATCTAAAAAAAATATATTATACTCCTGGAAATCCTGGGGCATTTGCAGGACCACAAAAACTTTACCAAGCTGTAAAAAAGGAGGGAAAATATGAAATTGGAAGAGTGAGGATAAGACAGTTTTCAAACAATGAAGACCCATACAGTTTAATGAAACCTATCCGACGCACATTTCCTCGTTCAAGGGTCGTGGTGGACACCATTGACTCGATGTGGGACGGAGATTTAGCTGACGTTAGCAACATTTCTTCCCATAATGACGGATATAAATTTTTGCTAGTGTTAATCGATATATTTAGTCGCTTTCTGTTCTTAATACCACTGAAAAATAAACAACATCAAAGTATAACTGGTGGTTTTAAATTGGTTTTTCAAAGTGGACGCAAACCAAATACGATTAGAACAGACAAAGGAAGCGAATTTAAAAATCGCTGGGTGAAAGCGTTTTTTAAAAGAGAGGGAATTCACACCATATACACTCAAAACGAAACTAAAGCAAATTATGCAGAGAGAGTTATCAGGACAATGAAAAACCTGATGTACCGTTATTTTCTTAAAAACAGAACTTATCGATATGTTGATGTTTTACAAGATTTAGTGAGTAGTTGTAACCAAAGACCTCACAGATCGTTAGGAAAACGAGCACCCTCAACTGTCAATAAGGAAAATGCGGATGAAATAAGACTAGTTACTTATCTCACAACCAGAAAACAAAGACCTAAGGCGAAAGTCAGTATGAAAACCCCGTTGAAGTCAATAGATACAAAATTAAGAAACAAGCCTAAGTTTAAATACAAAATTGGAGACAATGTACGCATCTCACAACTGAAACATCCTTTCCAAAGAGATTATCAACAAAAATGGACAGAGGAGTATTTTAAAGTGACCCAGAGATACAAAAGAGACGGAATCCCTGTGTATAAGGTGAAGGATTTAACTGATGAACAAATTGAGGGTACATTTTATCAATCAGAACTTCAAAAAGTCGTAAAGTCAAGTGATGTTTTGTACAGAGTTGAAAGGGTACTGAAAAGAAGAAAGCGTGGCAATAAAAAGGAAGTGCTTGTAAAATGGGACGGATGGCCTACTAAATTCAATTCCTGGATTCCGGAAAGTTCCCTGGAAAAAACTTAAAAGCAGTTGACTTTCAATATTCGGTATCAGTCAGGATGAGTCTACGAATGGTGTTGACGTCCACAGACAGCTCCGAATATTTTGACAATAAACCCAATTGTTTTCGAGTTCACTTGAATAAACAAATTCAATTGGATGGATACTGGACAGTTGCTTTAACAGAATTTACTACAGAGAGCTGGGATCTATCTAAGAAAACTTCCGATGTGTACATATGCTGTGACATATGTGAGGAAACCATTGTTGGTGGCAAGGACGTACCCCTCTCACGACGAGTTTTTCTTGGAGAAAAACAGGAAAACAACATCATCTACACGTTACCTTATTACCTTCCCGTAAAGACTGGTCAATTACAACAAATCTGTATATATATAACGGACAGAGCAGGCAACTTAGTGTCATTCTTAGACGGACCGGTGAGCGCTACACTTCACTTTAAGAAATTCCCTTACGTTTTATAATGAATAGTCAGACGTACATTAGTGACCCTAAAATCTGGGAAGCTTTTTATAAAAACATGGCAGAGAAAAAGTTCAACCCGTACAAATATAAACCCAAACAGATTGGAAGGGGTATGAGAAAACAAAAATCTTACGTAATTCCCATTAGACCTCATTCACTGTTAGAACCCGTTAACCCTATTCCTCAAGTGACACCTATGGCTGCGGTGGAAGAGAGAGCCAAATCAGAACATGTTAAAGACGTACAAGAAGGCGTTCCCTTTATCAAGGTCACCAATGGTATAAAAAGACCATCGCAGCACTCCTCTGTCATTCCTACTAAAAAATTGAAGACGTCAACATCGCACAAGAGGCGGAAGGACAAGAAAATCAATCTTGTGAAGAAAAAACCAGTCTCGAAAAAGAAAACAAACGGAAGATCTAAAAAGCGACATACATCTGGAGGAAAAAAGGCATCACAAAAGCCAAAAAAAACTCTTTAAGATCGATAGATACAAGAACGTTTTTAAGCAGTGAAGATGGCCTTCTTAAGCAGTGATAATAAAGACATAGCCCAACCAATGGAACTTTCTCTCTTTGCATCACCCACTAATCAAGTAGCAGTCGAAAAAGTGTATTTTACTGAAGCCAGACCGATTTCCAGTATTGGAGTGTCAGATACCCCCATAGAAATAGTTGTATCTGGATCGGAAGCGGAATATATCGATTTAAAAAGAAGTCGATTGTATGTAAAAGCCAGAATTTTAAAAGCGGATGGCTCCTCATTAGCGACCGATGAGAAGACTGGAATTGTGAATCTACCATTGCAAAGCATGTTTTCTCAGATGGATGTCTACTTAAATAATAAGTTGGTTTCCTTTAATACGAATAATTATCCTTGGAAGGCATACCTGAAAACAGTCTTGTTTGGTGGAAAAGAGGAATTATCCTCCCAAAAGCAGTCCCAGTTGTTTTTTAAGGACGATGGAAATTTAGGTGACGCGAACGCCTATAATGGTGGCAATGCTGGACTAGTCCTGCGCTATGGCTATACACAGGAAAGTAAAGTATTTGAACTGGAGGGTAACCTGATGGAAGATATTTTTGACATCGACAAATACCTGATCAATGGTGTAGATATCTACATCAAGCTTTTTAGATCTAGTGCACCTTTTCTAATAATGTCGACACAGGACTCTCCGGCTTACAAAGTAGAATTACTAGATGTTGTATACAAAGTGGCCAAAGTGCGAGTCGATCCTGGTGTTCTATTGAATCACAGCAAGCAGATAGAATCTACCCCTGTAAAATACACCATCGCAAGAAATGAATTGAAAATGAACACCATTCCTAAAGGATCTACTGAATTTTACTGAGACAACATTTTTCCTCAGGCAGTACCCGACCGCATCGTTGTAGGATTGGTAGATCAGAAAGCTGTAAATGGGGATTACACAACCAATCCGTTCAATTTCGAGCATTTTGGTGTAACGGATGTAGGAATATACGTAAACGGAGAAAGCGTCCCAGGAAGACCCTTAAAAACAGAATTCACGACAGGGCAATATTCATCAGCATATGCTCGACTGTTTGAGGCCTCTGGAAAATGGGGTCAAGACGCCGGTCAAGTAATTACTCGAGACAACTTTGGAAGTGGATATTCTCTGTTCGTCTTTACCATAGATCCATGTGGTTTTGGTGAAGAATATTTAAACCTGATTCGAAGAGGAAACACCAGACTCGAACTCAAGTTCAAACAAGCAACAGCAAAAGCTACCAACGTTTTGGTGTTTGCCACCTTTTCCTCTCTACTAGAAGTGGACAAGTCCCGGGACATCAATTACATTCAACCATGAATTCAAAATTTGCATGTGTGTTCTCGCCAGATCATCACCTTCGGATCACAAATATTACCAGGATGTGTACCATTTTTCAAAGCAGCATACGAAGCTGCAACACGTCAAAACAGCTCCTCGATTTCGTGCACAATGAACCTGTCCTAAAACGATTTGTAAAAGGAGTATATGCCAGTAATACTTTACCGGAAGTCGTGACGCATTACCCTTGTGCCTTCATCATCAATACGTTACCTTTGCCATTTCCAGGAGAGCATTGGGTCGCTGTAATCATACACAGTTCCTCGGAGGCCGACTTTTTCGATAGTCTAGGGAAACCACCTGGGAATTACCAAGAGATTGAGAACTTTATTTATAAGAATAGTGAATACTGTAACTTTAAATGTAAACGACTTCAACCTTCCTATTCAGATTTGTGTGGGCTTTACGCACTTGTGTTTTTAATATCTCTATTGTGTCTTAAAATGTCTTTGCCACGTGTTTATACTTTATTTTCTAAAAGCATTCAATTAAATGATGATTTTGTACATAGTTTCATACATGAATTCTTGTTTCAATAAACATTATATACGACATGGATGAGTTCTTATAAATATTCGTTCAGTTTTACGTGTCAATTCATTAGGGAATCAGTAGAGGAAAGGGAAACATGGCAACACAGAGCGAATGGTGGAAAACAAAATCCTTACTACCATTTTCAGCACCCACCACAATTTTAATTTGTGGTAGTACACAAAGCGGAAAGACACATTTCACTAAACGACTCTTGCAAAATGCAGATGGCATGTTTTCCACTTCTGTAGATAAAATCATCTATGCTTATTCTGAATATCAACCCATGTTTGACGAAATGATGGCAAACATACCGAGATTTATTCTTCATCAAGGGTTATCCTCCAAGGAAGACATAGAGCAGTATACAGAGGGTGTAAACCACACGCTAGTGGTATTAGACGATCTTATGCTGCAAGTTGCGCAATCTCAAGATTGTGTACATCTATTTACTGTGACGTCTCATCACCGTAACGTTACCACCGTGATGCTATCTCAGAATTTGTACCCTCCTGGTAAATATGCCAGGACCATATCCTTGAACTGTCTAAATGTGATTTTATTCAAGAATTACCGTGATTCTCGCCAGATCATCACCTTCGGATCACAAATATTACCAGGATGTGTACCATTTTTCAAAGCAGCATACGAAGCTGCAACACGTCCTATTTGCATGTGTGTTTAGAACCTACCCAGAACAAAGAATACCAACTGCGATCTCATGTTTTGCCTGGAGAGGACATGGTTATTTACCAACCCCTATAAATACATACACTTGATCATTTTTGCTCATATTGCAAAATGAATCGAAGAATACGGAAGCAGAAAGCATTTATACGCTTTATGCTAAGTACAAACAGTTCTCAACAGAAAATGATTGTAAAGTCTTTGACCAGTGAACAATACGATGTTATCTGTGAAATAGCCCTTAATATCTACACGGGAACATTTCCTCTCACAAAGAACGATATAAATAAATTGAAACCTTACCAATCGTACATTCGGTCCCTTGGATCAAGAGAAGTCAGTACGAAAACGAAACGTGGGATTTTATTGAAACATCAACCATTAGTTTCGCTGTTATTGAAACCTATTGTACATCATATCGACAAATATGGCGAGAGAAATGATACCAGTACCTAAATTAAAATACGAACATCTTCTTAAAAAAATCGAGGACAAAGAAGAGCCTGTTAAACCAGACACAATGAATGACAGTAAGGATGAAAAACAAATGCCTGAAAAGACATTAACCGATACAACACCGAGTGAATCAATCAACGACACCTCACAGACAGGGAGTGGTTACGTCAGCAGAACTCAACCAATAGGAAAACCCCCCGGTTTAACCATGAAACGACGCAAGAAACAAGTTCCCTGGCTTACGTACTGAGTGTTAAATTGAAAGAAAGAAAAAGACTCCTTTTATGATAACATTTTATTGTATATACTGTAATGATGCAATCAAAAACATTGAACTGAAATGTGAATATCATAATAAATTCAAGTAAACTGTGCAGTTTTATTTTCATACTTTTGTCTTTCAATGAAATCCAAATGGCAGCGTATCTAAATTGGGCAGAATCTTCTTTTAGTGTATACCATTTGATAATGTTTGGTTTCTACCCGGTTTAACAACTTTCTTTTCCGACTGTCCCTGGATATTTTACATGGGTTAATAATTTCGATTTGTTTATCTTGCCCTGTGCAAATTAATGATTTAATAGCTTCAAAATTGATCATTTTAGAGTTGGTCCAATTTAATGTAAACCCTCGAACTTTACATTCTTCCTTGCCCGAGAGTGTGCGATAGGCATAATTTTTGGGGCCCTCAGATACGAATTCCACTATGTGACCGTCTTCTGGTTTGATCTCGTTGGTTAATTCCCCTAAATAATTTCCAATAGGCAGATAATGCAAGTCATCCGACTTTTGTGTTTTGAAAATAACACTATCTGTGTCGAAATACAAAACGTTTTCCCATAATCTATCTAATACACTATAAAGTCGCAGCCGCGCATGTGCAGTAGTAAAACTTGCTAGAAATATGTTTGTTTTGCAATCCGGGGGCATGAACATGGGATGGTTACTCCACTCAAATTGAAGAGTGTCCCCAGAAACAATGTGAAAATTGTGAGGGACTTTTGTGGGATCTGACAGAATTTGAAAAAACTTATCAGTTTCGGATTCGTGAAAGAACAAGGATTGTTTCATGCTTAGTCTCTGACCAAACTTTCCCCAAAAACTATTGAGGCAGAGTTTGGCTAAACAGCGCAGACCTGGATTCGTCTGAATTTTTTCATACTCTAAATCTATACCCTCATTTTCTTTATATCGTCGAATGTAATTCCGTTTCGACTCTTCAGTGTCACACTCGGGAGGAAATCCCGATGCCTCTTGTTTGATTTTTAGGAACGTGTTGACGTAGTTTGCAAACAAACCCCCCTCACCAGACAAAGGGTCATATTGGGACGATTGCTCAAAATGATAGATTTCATAAATTTGTAAAATTTTGTACCCTTTTTGCAATGCCATTTGGATTTCGGGGGTACACCATGTACCTATAATAGCTCTTTCCTCTATAGAACAGACACAATCATGCTGATTTTCATTGTCCGCACACGTTCGGCACAACGGAAACTTCAGTTTTCCTTGGGATCGATATGGAAGCACGGGGTGGTACAAATTACTAGGAGGAAGGACTTTGATTTTGGCAAGACCGAAATAACTTGACATGTCCTCAAAATCATCCGTGATGATGGTCGGGTGACCCACGGGATAACGACAATATTTATTCGTCCAAGGGTAGAGACTCGTGAAATCGTAATACTGAATCTTTTCGTCCTCTTGAGCGTTATAATGTAGTTTTATGGCATTTGTGCGACCGCCAAAAAACTTTCACGAGGGTCCAGTCTGTCTTGCAAATCCAACGTAGAGACAAAGTGTTGCAGTTCTGTGTTTTTTGTCAGTTGATATCGAAACCGGTGCTCCCATACGACGACTAGCCTATATCCACGCTCTTTAAGTTCTCCTTCTCGCTTTTTGGTCATTTTGAAGAGTTCGTCCAACGTTTGGTTTGTCGCCGGGTGTTTGACATCTGATCGGTCCTGCTGGAAGCAATCCGGACATCCATGGTACACACAACCTACAAACACAAATGTATAAATCATGTTTTAAAAACAGATTCGCCGCCGCCGCCCCCCTCCCCTCCGTTAGGGTAAAGGAAGGGGCAAATTCAGAACCAACATTTTTCCACAGTAAAATGTTTTACCATAGAATTCGTAGATGGTGCCTTTCCCCTGAGGATTCTCGGCAAAACCGTCGCATCGATAATTGGTGTCTGGTACATGGTATTCTCCTCCATTCAGAGCATGACGGATGTGTACAGGTGTACCTCGTTGTCGACTTCGTTGCATGATCCATTCTAACCATTGAATAGATATTTTACTGTAATTGTCCTTGCTGACATATCCTTGGGAAGGTACGGCCGCAATGGGACTCGTTAGTCGTTGTTTTCCCACTTCCGTATTCTCCTCCTTTTCTAGGTCACTGAGCGCAATCCAATCTTCCTTCGCAATCCGAACCCCTTGTACCCCTTCAAACTTGTCCAATCCGAACCCCTTGTACTCCTTCAAACTTGTCCAACGCATGCCAGGTAGACGTCTGGTCTTTTGTGATTTCTACTTCGGTGTTGTGTTTCTAAAATAAAGTTTTATATATACCCATGCAAACACTTGCGATGGTTACGTAATCAAAGGGGTCTACACCATCTTTGATGGTCGTAGAAATGGCTCCATCGGGTCGAACGTTTGACGTTTCTGTCGTAGTGGCTTGAAGGACAGTATTTCGAAACGCCATACAACCCCTTCTTAAGATGTCAACGTCCGAGCGACAGTATTTTAACATCTCTTCTTGAAAGTTAAATATTTCCGAACTCTTACTTGCATGCCACGTGACCAATTTTTGCCTCTCTCCCGACGACATGAAATTGTATCCGTAGTCTTCTAGAGCAGGATAGGGACCCACGTAATTTTGATGTTCCTTCGTATTAAAAAAATGAGGAAAGTATCCCTTGCTAAGTTCCTCTAGACCAAACGCTTCCGGAATCTTTGCTAATTTCATGGGAAGGAAATTTAACGAATCCAAGAATGTGAGATTGAGTTTCTTGGCGATGTGCATGTACATTATTTTGGATCCGTTGTAAATGATTTTATCTGGTCGAATCGAATGTCGGTCAATGAGTACATCTAATATCGGATACAAGTCGAAACTGGCGTTGTGGGCGATTAAAATCGTGTTCTTAACGTGTGGCTGAGTAATGTAGGCACAAAACTGCTGTGCAGCGTTTTCGCCGCAAAAGATCAGTTCTCGGTGACCGCAAGTATCTGGACAGGGAGGGCGAACGAATTTTGATTTTTTCATATGAGAGCATCTTGCGCAGCGCGCACCACAGTGGCTACTTTCTATTTAGGAATGTACAAAATCCCTACATGCAGAAGCACACCTGGTCTTTTCCGAAAAACAAAAGAAAAAAAGAAACATGACTAGTCACAGAATCCCTCCTGTTACATTTCACTTTCCTGAAATAAAGAAATGTTACCGATATCAAATCACTCATAACTATTTAGTTAACAAGACTAGATTACACAAAAAAGTCATAAAAATATTTCACAACCAGTAAAAAAAAAATGTGGACCCTTTGTCCAATGTTAAAAATGTACACACAGTTTTTAAAAAACCACATATTGCAAAAAGCAAACTTTTCTATTTAGGAATGTACAAAATACTAGATCACCCTGGATCACAAAACACTTTAGAAATTTAAAAAAAAATTGAGGTAAAAGTTTTCAGGTATATAATGTTGTCATAAAATTTTAATGCAACATAAAAATAAAAAAAAAATCCCTACATGCAGAAGCACACCTGGTCTTTTCCGAAAAACAAAAGAAAAAAAGAAACATGACTAGTCACAGAATCCCTCCTGTTACATTTCACTTTCCCGAAATAAAGAAATGTTACCGATCAACCATCCTTTTTTTTTAATTATAAAAATAAGAAAAGCTACTTTATTTTTAAAAATAACTTTTAATCAAAACTGTTCAACAATCAAGTCTCTCTCTGGAGAAGGATGTAGTCTCATCCTACTACTAAAAATTATCTTAGTAACTTCATACTCATATAACTCACAGTTGTGGGGGTTTTTTTTCGTGATATAACATTTATTTAGTAAAAAAAATATTGGTTTGTAAATAGAAAATTTTTACATATTAAATATTTACTCTTTTTCTGTTTTAAAGTTTGAACCCATGATGAGTGAGTATACAGTTTCAGTTACGAGATAAGTGAGAAAAATTTGTGACATAATCACAGCCAATGATATAATATTGTCATAAAAGACTACAAAATCGTAGATCTCTATCTAAAATGGTAAGCTAACAAAATCCACAATTCAATCACAGTGCTTGATATCAAATCACTCATAACTATTTAGTTAACAAGACTAGATTACACAAAAAAGTCATAAAAATATTTCACAACCAGTAAAAAAAAAATGTGGACCCTTTGTCCAATGTTAACAATGTACACACAGTGTTTAAAAAACCACATATCGCAAAAAGCAAACTTTTCTATTTAGGAATGTACAAAATACTAGATCACCCTGGATCACAAAACACTTTAGAAATTTAAAAAAAAAATTGAGGTAAAAGTTTTCAGGTATATAATGTTGTCATAAAATTTTAATGCAACATAAAAATAAAAAAAAAATCCCTACATGCAGAAGCACACCTGGTCTTTTCCGAAAAACGAAAGAAAAAAAGACACATGACTAGTCACAGAATCCCTCCTGTTACATTTCACTTTCCCGAAATAATTTACATTTGACTTTCTTGAAATAATAGCTTTTTCTTGCTCTGCAACCTGGTATTCTTGCTGACGGGAGTGGAAGGACCAATTAAAGGTTTCAGGTGTAGAAGTATGTGGTGTTTCTGTTGGAGTGACATGTGCAGAAGCAGTTGGTGGTGTAGTAGCTGGTGGTGCGGAAGGAGCAGCTGGTGGTGGTGTGGTAGGAGCAGGGGAGTCAATATCCGTCAATTGCATTGGTATGTCATGCATTCTTGTATATCGAATTTTAATTGAAAGTCGAATTATGATGACCACAGACACTTTACAGCAAATCGTAACAATGATAGCCCATATCAGATAATCTACAAAACAAATGTAGTTCTCAAAAAACAAGATTTCTTCACATAATTTATGAAACACTATATACTTTACATGTGTTTTAGAAAAAAATAATTTTACAAAATCTATTTTTTATTAGCGTACAATCTTGCATCAAAGTTTACTTCATCATCAAAATCATCATCATCAAATTCATCATCTGACTTTGTACAAGGTCTTATAATTTCCTGAAGCTCATATTTTGATGGTAATTTGTTTTCCTTAACTATCTGATTTTTTCTAAACAACCATGAACTAAACTTTTTTTTTCTTTTCACATGTTTTCTTTTTTTCTTACATTTATCTACAAACATATTTTTTATTTTCTTTGTTTTAAATAAAAAGAGTAATAACAAATTAAGTGAACAAATGACAATGATATAGATGGATGAACCAGATATACCCTCTGCAAGATCTTCTTTTTCATCACCCATCATGTCGTGTGTTTGGGTCTTGGGGCTATCTGGAGTCGTTGTTCTTGCTATAATCCCAGGCCAAGTCGTTTTCTCAACTGGTTCTGAAAAATACAAAAAAGTCATTCTGAACATTTCTTCAGACAATGTTCAAGAAAATATACTTGCCACGCATTGACTATACACAAACATCACGTGTTAAATACTTTTGAAATATCTTACCTCCATTACCTTCTTTAGAGAGATTCGGTGCTTGGGTCTCTGGGCTAGCTGGAGTCGATGTTCTTGGTGTAATCCCAGGCCGAGTCGTTTTCTCAACTGGTTCTGAAAAATAAAAAAAAAGTCATTCTGAACATTTCTTTCTTCTTTTAACCTTGACAACGTCAAGAAAGTGTACTTGCCACGCATTGACTATAAACAAACATCATGTGTTAAATACTTTTGAAATATCTTACCTCCTTTACCTGTTTTAGAGAGATTCAGTGTTTGGATCTCTGGGCTAGCTGGAGTCTTTGTTCTTGTTGTAATCCCAGGCCAAGTCGTTTTCTCAACTGGTTCTGAAAAATAAACAAAGTCATTCTGAACATTTCTTTCTTCGTTAAACCTTGACAATGTTCAAGAAAGTGTACCTGCCACGCATTGACTATACACAAACATCATGTGTTAAATACTTTTGAAATATCTCACCTCCGTTACCTGTTTTAGAGAGATTCAGTGTCTGGGTCTCTGGGCTAGCTGGAGTCGTTGTTCTTGTTGTAATCCAAGGCCGAGTCGTTTTCTCAACTGGTTCTGAAAAATCAACAAAGTCATTCTGAACATTTCTTTCTTCTTTTTTACCCTGACAATGTTCAAGAAAGTGTACTTGCCACGCATTGACTAATCAGACTATACACAAACATCACGTGTTAAATACTTTTGAAATATCTTACCTCCATTACCTTCTTTAGAGATATTCAGTGTTTGGATCTCTGGGCTAGCTGGAATCGTTGTTTTTGTTGTAATCCCCGGTTGAGTCGTTTTCTCAACTGGTTCTGAAAAATTAACAAAGTCATTCTGATCATTTCTCTCTTCTTTTTACCTTGACAATGTTCAAGAAAGTGTACTTGCCACGCATTGACTATAAACAAACATCATGTGTTAAATACTTTTGAAACATCTTACCTCCATTACCTGTTTTAGAGAGATTCAGTGTCTGGGTCTCTGGGCTAGCTGGAGTCGTTGTTCTTGTTGTAATCCCAGGCCGAGTCGTTTTCTCAACTGGTTCTGAAAAATCAACAAAGTCATTCTGAACATTTCTTTCTTCTTTTTTACCCTGACAATGTTCAAGAAAGTGTACTTGCCACGCATTGACTATACACAAACATCACGTGTTAAATACTTTTGAAATATCTTATCTCCATTACCTTCTTTAGAGATATTCAGTGTTTGGATCTCTGGGCTAGCTGGAATCGTTGTTTTTGTTGTAATCCCCGGTTGAGTCGTTTTCTCAACTGGTTCTGAAAAATTAACAAAGTCATTCTGAACATTTCTTTCTTCTTTTTACCTTGACAATGTTCAAGAAAGTGTACTTGCCACGAATTGACTATAAACAAACATCATGTGTTATATACTTTTGAAATATCTTACCTCCATTACCTGTTTTAGAGAGATTCAGTGTCTGGGTCTCTGGGCTAGCTGGAGTCGTTGTTCTTGTTGTAATCCAAGGCCAAATCGTTTTCTCAACTGGTTCTGAAAAATCAACAAAGTTATTCTGAACATTTCTTTCTTCTGTTCACCTTGACAATGTTCAAAAAAGTGTACTTGCCACGCATTGACTAATACACAAACATCATGTGTTAAATACTTTTGAAATATCTTACCTCCATTACCTGTTTTAGAGAGATTCAGTGTTTGGATCTCTGGGCTAGCTGGAATCGTTGTTCTTGTTGTAATTGGGATTTGTTTTGGCTCTGAAATTTAAAAATAGAATTAATGAAACATTCGGAATGCCTCTGATTTTCGAATTTATATTATGTCGAACCCGATCTTAATTTAAATATTGAGCGTCTGTTTGCAGTTATGTGTACTTTTTTAATGACCGATAAAAGATTAATTTACTAGTGAGCATCTCTATACCAACATGAACAAACAGATTGATGCAAATTTAATTACTTCAGTACTACTTGTCCAAAAAAAGGGGGTAGGGGTAAGGTTCGTTATATGGGATATGTGCAAGATAACTTAATTGAAACTGAAAAATATAAGACTTACCACATTGTCCGTTTTTTTGGTCTAGCGGGTGAATTCGTACCGATGACATATTTCCAATTACGAATACAGAGTTCAGTCTACATGATGTCACACAAACGCGTGCACCGTGATATTAATACAAGGCGAGTAACATGTCTTTACGATTCTGTTGGTACTCCTTGGCAATACAGCACCAAAAACCACAGGACATAAAACAAGACATAAGGAACATCATCTTTACGGGTCTCTCCTCCATCTTTTCTCATCGCCTGCATGTGTGTAGTGCGTGAAACATATCCGCGCGAAAATTTGGTCACATGATCATTTCTCTCTCTCTCTCTCTCTCTCTCTTTCTCTCTCGTGGAAACCCTCATACAGTGATACACACATGATGACAGATATTGAGGCATGGTTTGGGTTAAAATAATGTGAAATATAGACTATCACTTTAACGAAGGAATTCATAAATTACATGTAAATGGTATTGATGACACACACTTAATTGTTTAATTATATTTATTAGTGTGTTGGATAAGGGTATCTTTTTTTGCGCAAAACTTTATTTGAATCTGTTTGAGATTGTGATTGACATACATGTTATAACAATTTACATGGAGTGTAATGCAACATATAACGGACATTGCCCGGTCTGTATGGAACGATTCTATCCGGGTATTGACTTCTCGTGACCTACATTAAATATGACATTCGTCACATTCATAGGTCTTTGCACCTGATTTGTAAAGAACTTTGCATTCTTGGAGATAACAAATGATGAAACGAGTAATTATTAACCCATTTTAAACTTTATGCTTTTATATCACATCCACTCATGGAAAAAAATCAGATCATTTAATGTCTGTTTTTTCTACTTTTTAAAATATGGCAATACAGCACCAAAAACCACAGGACATAAAACAAGACATAAGGAACATCATCTTTACGGGTCTCTCCTCCATCTTTTCTCATCGCCTGCATGTGTGTAGTGCGTGAAACATATCCGCGCGAAAATTTGGTCACATGATCATTTCTCTCTCTCTCTCTCTCTCTTTCTCTCTCGTGGAAACCCTCATACAGTGATACACACATGATGACAGATATTGAGGCATGGTTTGGGTTAAAATAATGTGAAATATAGACTATCACTTTAACGAAGGAATTCATAAATTACATGTAAATGGTATTGATGACACACACTTAATTGTTTAATTATATTTATTAGTGTGTTGGATAAGGGTATCTTTTTTTGCGCAAAACTTTATTTGAATCTGTTTGAGATTGTGATTGACATACATGTTATAACAATTTACTTGGAGTGTAATGCAACATATAACGGACATTGCCCGGTCTGTATGGAACGATTCTATCCGGGTATTGACTTCTCGTGACCTACATTAAATATGACATTCGTCACATTCATAGGTCTTTGCACCTGATTTGTAAAGAACTTTGCATTCTTGGAGATAACAAATGATGAAACGAGTAATTATTAACCCATTTTAAACTTTATGCTTTTATATCACATCCACTCATGGAAAAAAATCAGATCATTTAATGTCTGTTTTTTCTACTTTTTAAAATATGGCAATACAGCACCAAAAACCACAGGACATAAAACAAGACATAAGGAACATCATCTTTACGGGTCTCTCCTCCATCTTTTCTCATCGCCTGCATGTGTGTAGTGCGTGAAACATATCCGCGCGAAAATTTGGTCACATGATCATTTCTCTCTCTCTCTCTCTCTCTCTTTCTCTCTCGTGGAAACCCTCATACAGTGATACACACATGATGACAGATATTGAGGCATGGTTTGGGTTAAAATAATGTGAAATATAGACTATCACTTTAACGAAGGAATTCATAAATTACATGTAAATGGTATTGATGACACACACTTAATTGTTTAATTATATTTATTAGTGTGTTGGATAAGGGTATCTTTTTTTGCGCAAAACTTTAGTTGAATCTGTTTGAGATTGTGATTGGCATACATGTTATAACAATTTACTTGGAGTGTAATGCAACATTTAACGGACATTGCCCGGTCTGTATGGAACGATTCTATCCGGGTATTGACTTCTCGTGACCTACATTAAATATGACATTCGTCACATTCATAGGTCTTTGCACCGGATTTGTAAAGAACTTTGCATTCTTGGAGATAACAAATGATGATACGTGTAATTATTAACCCATTTTAAACTTTATGCTTTTATATCACATCTACTCATGGAAAAAAAAATCAGATCATTTAATGTCTGTTTTTTCTACTTTTTAAAATATGTACTGTAAATATTAAGTCCTAAACTCTATCTAGGTATAATTCATTGTCCTCGGTATTGGATCACTGGAACACTGTGATAATTTTTTAATTGTACTTGCAGTAATACTAGAGCACATTATCTTTCTAATGATATGTAAAGCTTTAAAAGCAATAAGATACTAAAACTTTAATATGTCGATAGTGTGTGAGAAATATTAAGTTATCATGATTATTTCGTCATACAGCTCTTATCACGTTTGATACGGACACACTTGAAGCGCAGGTGCAATGACTCTAATTGCGCGTTTTTTAAAAACCCCGTTTTAGGTATAAACACGTAAGAAAAGAGAAGCTCTAAACAAATTCTTTTGTTTTTCACTCCCATCCCTTTACCACCCACAAAAATCATGCATACCCCCAATAGTCTACCCTCGGGTATAAATAGGTAGGGTGAATTTGACAAAAGTTACTGAGTTATAGACCTCAAACTTAAAAGCGTAGCAACCATGGCTGAAGAATTCTTCAAGTTTCAGTGAGTATTTAAATTAATTTTTCAAATAGGAGAAAAAACCCCGATCTCTCGGACTATATTTTGAAATGGTACAATTTAACTCTTTTTTTTTAAAGTTTTAATTTTTTTTTGATTTTTTAAAATTTTACTATAATGTAATACATGTACAAATTTCAGAGTTTTTTTCAATTTTATTTTCAAAATACACGTCTTGAACTTAATATGTGTATAACGAATAAAGATCTGCGTGTCTTCAATTAATTAGCATACTTAAGAGAGCTATAAACCTAACTTATTAAAAACATTTTTGACTTATTGAGAAGTATTTTATGTATAGGTGTACATACATGTAATGGTTAAACATAATTTTTATGAGAAGGTCGTATTTTTCTCCATGAATAATGTTCAAAGACAGCGAATTATTTGGGAGAAAAGCTCTGTTGTTCGGTACATTACAACTAATGTTTTAAACGTCTTGTTGGTCTTGTTGTGTTTCAGTAAAACAATGAAATTTATCTCAAGTTATGTCATGACGTATTTTTTTCTACATTTGACAAGAACAGCGTTTATTGCTCTCTTAGTTATGTAGAGTTATCTTTCTTGGGTCGTAAAGCATCATTCTGTCTCTCCAGGGAATCTGACATGTACCCATGTACATCTTCCCCCTCAAGATCTTATGGCGATTTTGAGGAAGAATGGATCAAACTAGGAGAGGAGTCGTATGTAGGGATCTTTGAGTCAGGGTAAATTGATTTCTGGGGTTTTTTTTATTGGAAGTTTGTATAAAAAATCATTAAGGTTTTAAAATAAATAAAATATTTTCAAAAAATCTTTATAAATCGGAAATTCTCCAGATGACCCTTACGAGCCCAAAGTTAAAACTGGAGTAAAAAGGAAAACAAGTGAGTCTGAAAACTCGCTTATTCTGACCCGGAGGTATTTTTTTTTCATGCATTATTATCTTTTCTAAAGTCGTATTAAGCAAAACTTATTTTATAATTTTAAATTTTTTTTCTTAACATACTTTCACTTCTTTCTAAAATCCTAATTATGTTTCCCCCCTCAGAAAAATGAGCAAAACCACCACAGAAGAAAATGACGATGTGTTACCTTTTAAAAACCAAGAAATTGAGAAAGAAGACATCGTTTTAACGAAATTTAGGTAAAAGAAATTCATAAAAATATTTTAAAATTTGTGCATGTTAAAGACAATGAAATCTGAAATGCTAACTATTACAAAAAAAAAAATCCAGACATTTCTGTTTTACACGTATATTCACAAACTTTAATTACAGGGGGGACAACCCAACAAAATATAAAGCCTTGGAAGGCAGATTTTTGGGAAATAGCCCCGCATCTCCCATCTCTATTGCATCCAGCCCCCTGCATCGCCCAAAAACTGCAACATGCCATCCAACCCACCCTTGCCAATCTATAGCCCATCATCGCCCAGCGACGTGTCATCCAACACTGCATTGCAAATCAGCGTACCAGAATTGAACTCGATCTCCAACCTTCCAACACACTTAACACCATCCAGAAATACAACAGTGCCCCAAACAACTACCGCGCATACCTCTGGGCAGTATCCACTCAAGGCGGAGCTAAGCGCTCTCTGCGAACTCGTGGATTCAGTTCGTGTGGACCTTTTACAAACCTCGATGATTGTTAACTACATTCAGGATTATTTGAAATCTTATAATTAAAATGTTCAAAAAGTGAAGCTTCCTAGCTCTTAGTGAACTATTTTATAATATCTGTAATTTAGAACTTGCTGATTTCAGTTTTATTTGTACCCATATTAAGAAATGATATCAAATGTTTAAAATGAGAACTATTTCAAAAGCCTACGTTTTAAACGTCGTTTGTAGATTAAAAAATTGTGTCTTTGGTTTTGTATTGAGATGTATGTAATGAATATTAAATATTTTTGATGATACCTATGTTTCTTTTATTCATTTAAGGAGGCTGGGGGGTTGTTAGCTTAAAATTTTAATTAACGATCAAATTTAGCTGAAAAATTTAGATATGGTCTATAGATTTGTCAACAATTATTTGATGAAGAAAAATTTTAAGTTTGAAATTTTACCAATTTCTATATCTTTATATGGAGCTCTTCATTTATGAAAAAAATAAAAATGCTGCCACACCCCAGCCTCGTTAAAATAAGGATTATTTGTATAAAATGTATCTGGGGAAAACATATTGGGTTCGAAGGAAAAGAGTTAATTTAAGTAAAAAGAATATAATTACTTATACAGCTGTCTTGTATACCGGTATATCAAAGCGTTCTCTTCCTTTTTTGAATTGGATTATCTTGTCCTCGATTAAAACCAAAGAATTTCATTTTCGCAATATGAGAAATTGAATGAAACTTCGAGTTTATATACCAATCATATTGAATATAAAGGATTTTAGGGATGGGTGACCCTAGACAGACTTATGGGATGGGTGACCCCAGACTGCTTTATGGGATGGGTGACCCCAGACGGATTTATGGGAGGGTGACCCCAGACTGCTTTATGGGATGGGTGACCCTAGACGATTTTTGACCCCAGACAGGTTCATGGTTGTAAGGTCATTGACCCACACTGATGGGATGGGTCGTGACGTCACTGACCCCACACTGACCGCAGACTATATACCTTACTACATGTACTTTACGGTCACAATATAAGTACAGCAAGTCACCAATTTTGCTTCGACATCCAGGGGCACAGCTCTTTCCGGCTTGTTTAGAGGCCTGACTGTGTGGGTGATTATCGAGCTAATGTCATGTTGTTTGGAAATAAGCTCATTATCGTCCACGGGGATCTGGTCATGCGAGAACTAGTCACGATGGATCCACATCTCCTTGGCAAAGATTCCTCTACTTCTAATTCGCGTATTCAGTCGAGAGGTAATTAAACACAAAGACAATGGAGTAACTGTGCGACACATTGGATCATAACGCAAGATCTTCGTTTCTAGTTCCTGCATTGCTTGCTCTGCTACGGGGTTTTTATTGACGTTCATTATACGTCCCACTTCAATGGATATACGATGCTTGGCTAAGAGTTTGTCGTTGACTAATGCTGTAAATCCAGGTGCAGGGTCTGTCCGGATAACGGCAAATGGGCCATCTAACGGTAGTAGCTCTGAACACAAATTGCCACTTGCACACCTGTAGCTCAGGTAACCTTGATTTAACAGGTGATCTGAGGATCAGGTAACCCTGTCTTAAACCTGGCTTAAGCTGAACTCAGGTGAGTAGTTGGGTTGCAAACCTGTGACTCAAGTCTATCTTACCTGATTACGGCTTAAGCTTTTCTCATTCATTGAAAACAATGGCAGCAAGACAGAAGTCAGCAAATTTTTCTGAACTAGAGAAAGAAATTTTGCTAGAACTTATTCATGCTAGGAAGGATATCATAGAAAACAAGCAGAATGATGGCAGAATGGTTAGTAAGAAGAACACAGAATGGACAAATATTGAGAAGGAATTTAATTCAAGACACGGCGTTAATAAGAGAACCATAACCCAGTTGAAATCTTAATGGAAAAATCTTAAAGCCAGAACAAAGTCTGCTGTTGCTAAGGAGAGGAGAGAGAAGAAGACAGGTGGAGGACCAGCTGGGAAAAGCTTAGATAAAATTGCCAGCACTATTTCGGAAATGCTTCCGCAGCAAATTAACAGCTTGCAAAATCAGTACGACGATGATGCAAGTCTCCATGGGGATGAACCAGATGATGTCAATGAAGATTCAGATGATAACGACGAGGTAAATTTTGCAATATTTTAGCATCAAAAATTTAAATTCAAATTTCTTTGCATACATGGTAAATTTCTTATATTTTAAATGTGCATGTAGGTATTACCGCAATCTCAATATTTTCGTCAATGCTATTAAAATATAAGTGTTTTAAATACGTTAAAATAGAATTTAACGATTTTACAGTGATATAAGTTCCTCGCGTTTCATGAGTTATTTACGGTGTGCATGCTTTATTTTTTTAAGTTGACAAAACCATTATATCAATATCATAATATCATTTATTTAGTCATAATGATTACAATTATTATTGTAATCTTCGGTTCACAGATAATGACCACCAACACAATTCAGGAGGAAGCGCCGAGAATGTCAGAAGAGTCTGCTAAACAGCCGCAAACAGCATCCAGAGCTTCTGCTACCAAACGAAAAAGCTGCTGGTCCAGGACGTCAAGACCAAGTCAAGAATAGGCTCCTAGAAATGGCAGAAATAGAACATTGTAAGAAGATGACAATCCTCCAGTTGAAAGAAGACATTTTGAAATTAAAGAAACAGAAACTAGAGAATGAAATAAAATTAAGTGAACGTGATTTGCCTGTGCCTCAACCTAGTACATGTGGGGGGACCCCTGGGTACAGTTTCAAACAACAACAGTGGATATTTCTGGCAGCCATATGCACAATAATTATTATTTTGCATATATGCTTACATTAAAAATATGAGATTAAAACAAAATCAATTTACAATTAATGAATTAAACTTGTTTTGTTTTTTTTACTGAAAATGTATTAAAACTGCTCTTAAAGCCTGTCCTCCTTGGTTTGCATTTGGTAGTACCGGAACTGGAACTGCAATATCTCCTTCATAGTCATCATCTGGTACCGGGATGGTAGCTTTCCTGGCAATATTGTACAATACTGCACAAGCAATAATGATATGCAAGGTTGAGGAAATCTTGAATCTTAATTGGTTACGTAGACAAGGAAAGCGTCTTTTCCAAATGCCAAATACATTTTCAATTTTAACTCTACTGTTACTCAACGCAAAATTAAAGCGCCTCTCTTGTGGTGTCCGGCAAGTAAAAAGGGGTGTTATTAAATAAGACATGAGAGGGTATCAATTGTCTCCAATCAAAATCCCAGGAATATTTCTTCTTTCGAAACGAGCACAGACACTACTATTCTCGAAAATCCCACTGTCGTGCGTACTTCCCGGCAATCTTGCAACCACATTTGTCAGCATTAAATCACTGTCACAGATTGCTTGCACATTGATGGAGAAAAATCCTTTCCTGTTTCGAAACAGCTCTGCCATGTCACCTCCAGGTGATTGTATTGGGATATGGGTACAGTCTATTGCACCCACTACTCCCGGAATACCACTATTGTTCATAAAACCCCTTTGGATTTCAGTTACTCTATTTCCCGATGGAAATACTACATAATTCTTGTAAAGCGATGCCAGTGCAGACGATACTCTCTTCACAATGCGAGAAACTGAACTTTCTTGATCTCCAAATAGATCTCCACAAACTCGGATGAAGCACCCAGTTCCATAGAACCGTAAAGCTATCAGTAGTTGATTAAGAGGTGGTATTAATGAAACCTTCGTTTGTTTTGGCTCAAGATGTTCCCCAATCTCATTCAATAATTCAAGTACACATTCCTTTCTTAATCGAAATCTGTCAATAAATTCCTCTTCGGAGTAATTCAAAAAAGGGTTTGTCCTGTCTCTTACTATTCTCTCTCGCCTCATAAGTCTTTCCACTAAATAAATTTGGTCCATCTTATCAAAATAATGCTCCATCACTATAAACCTTCCTTTAAACCTGCCCATTACCTGGTTTACAGTAAGCCTCAATTCTGAGCTCTACTCAGATAAATCAGAGAGGTGTGCAAGTGATTTAAAATTTTTGAGCCTGGCTTAAGCCTAGATTACCTTGATCCAGGCTTAAGCCAAACGTATGCAAGTGGCCAAAAATGTGTAGTCCTTCCCGAAGTGTTACATGGCGCTCTTTTCAATGAGTAACGTCCGATGTAGGAAGTTATGTACTCACGCAGAACGAGTATGAGTTGGCGTTCTCGCTTAAGGACATCAACTGTAAACAGATAGCCAACTTTGTCAGGTGGTTGACTTAAAGAGTGTTCTGGTTGAAATTAAGGTGTACTTTTCAATGCAGTGCACTGATGACACTTGTCTGAGGTGTTCTTAATAGCTTTGTCCATGTCAAGTGCAAAGAAGAACCGATTTACCACTTTTTTTTAGTTGATTGGAAGATGGATGGTTCATTGAAATGTGTATAGAAGTAAGGAGTCCGTCGAGAACGCTGCGAGGGACGATAATGCACTCCTGTGTTGGGTGGAATGGTATATTACGTTTACCACCAATAACCCATCCTTGGAAATGACTGCATGCTGTAAATAACGCTTGACATCCCGACCATTTGTTATCTTTTTGGGTGGTTTTGTGCCTTGCAGAAGGGTTGCATGTGTACGTCTCAGTCTGTGCAGTCTTGTTGGATGGCAAGCCACGAGGTTCTTGTGGTAAATGGCATTTTGGCTCTCCCCTCCTTTATGTCCTCAGTGGTTACTCGTTGAACAGCTGACTTGGCGGTAGTGTTAACAAAGGAACAGATTTGGCATGAGGGATCATCACAAGCGGGAGCATTTCGACTGCATGCGCAAAGATACTTCAAACCTGCTCACAGTTGACAGGAATGTTGATACACGTGGGCTAGTAGAACATTCGCCACGGCACATTTTCTCGAAGGCCTGCACACATTACTTACTATCGGTGAGAACACAGGCGTTTAGTGACGATTGTACAATGTATGGACTAAAATGCTTTACAGCTGCTAAAATTGACCTCACAGGTCGAAATTGACCTCCCAATGCGACCTCACAGGGCAGCAATGTATGCTGATTAGTTCGGAGCTTAGCACTGAAAAAATCCAGAGAGGTAAATTGTGTCATTGAGGGTTATGTAGAGTGTAGCCCCAAGTCATCCACTACGCAGTGCACCATCAGTGACTATCCATAACTGGTCTGAAGAATGCGCTGGAGTAATTGTCTGATTGGATGAGAGACTTTTCTGGGCCTTTTCAAAGTCGTTATGGAGATCGTCAGTCCACTGCAGTTTGTTTTCAGAGTCCTTGCCGAAAGTGGCGGTATCTAAAGGAGAAATGACCTGTGAGCATCCTTTTAACACACGTCCAAAGACTTTGAAAACACCCAAAAATGACCTCAAGCCAGTGACAGTAGATGGGTGTTGACAGTTGGCTAACGCAGCAATTCGGTGAGGGCTTGCACGAAGGGTGCCTTCACGCCATATCCACCCCAAGATTGTGGTTTCCCTTGGAGTGATCACGGTTTTTGATGCAGGTAAGTTAAGGCCATTCCTCTGAAGACCTTGAAGGGTCCTTGTGAAATTATTGAGGGGTTGATCCACCACAGTACAGATCATCGGCTATCTTAGCAACTACACCTTCCTGGACTAAGTCATCCAAAACTCTAGAGGTCAGCTCCTTTAAAATGTTCTCTGAGCCAGGCATACCCTATTGCTGAACGAGCGTAAACTTTGACGCCACGAAAGGAGGTTACCACACCTTAGTACTTCATGGACTCTTTTGCCAGAGGGGTTTGATAGAATGTCTGTGTAAGGTCTGTTATTGCAATATATCTCCACTGAGCAATTTGTCGGAGAGTCGAATCTACGTCTGGCATAAGCGATGGCTGGGGCTTGCTCTATTTCCCAACATCTGCGAAGGCTGCGACTAATCTGAAGCCCCAGATGGCTTTTTGACTAGGAATGATGGGTTTACATACTCGACATTGACTTTCTCTGGCTTAGTAAGACACAACATGGCTCCAACTTGTCAAATTTGTCCTGAAGTGTTTACAGAAGTTGTGTATTGTATTGAGGTAAACGTCCTTTTCTTTGAGGAGATTGGACTGGCCCCATGTTTACAACAGCCTTGAGTGGACCACTGGCACCGTTGTAACCTTTAAAATCCAGATTAAACACCTCATCGTATGTGTCAAGAGTCTGTTTGAACTGTGCTTTCATTTCGGAAGAAAGGGTATTATCAGGGTCAATGTTTTCTGAAGCAGAATGTGTGGTTGATCTTTTACTGTCTTTGGTGGTGAGCTTAGGGTCAGGTATACTGCTTTCATATTGAGAAACATCCGGGGAGAAAGTGGGTCACACTAGGCACAAGTGCTGGTTTCGTTTAATGGTTCAAGGATCATTTGAAAATTTGCAATCCGTACTTTTCCTGCCACACTGTCTATAAAATGAAGGAGGGGGCCAATTTGTTGTAGAACTCTGGCATGATGTGGGCTCCAGCGAAAATGTGTTGTACTTATACGGACTAGTAATATTGTCGGGAAGTTTGACCTCAATGTATTCTCCCGGCCACAGAGTTGTGGTGTGTGCCACTGGAGCTCGGAGTACTTGTGTGAGCCGAATGGAGTGGTGTCCTTTCCGAGCTTTAGTGCCATACCGGAATACACACTTGTCACTAATTCTGACTTCCTGTCGGGCGGGTCTGATTGTATTGTCATTTGCCTCCATAAATGGAATTTCAGCCAAAATGGGAGTGTCCAGATTGTCAACAACTAGTCCTTCAAATGTTAACTCTTGCCTATCATGATTAAAGGTAAGTCGAGTCTAACCAGATCCATGGAGCGGTGATAATCCATCGGCCTGGTGGGCATATTGTGAAGAAGGGTTGACTACTGCTTGTAGGTTGCTGGTAACATCCGATCGAATCATGTTACCAGTTGCGCCACTGCCTATGGTAATACGAACAGAATGATCTGCCAGAAATGCATCAATGTATGGAGATTGGCGGTTTGTACCCTGGCAACAGAGGCATCCTGAGGGAATGATATTTCCTCTTCATCACTGCACTGGTTATTGTCTGTACCCATTATCTGTCTTGCCTTGGCCAAAATACTTTTTGTCACTTTCAACACAGTCACTAAAGGAAAAAATCATTGATATTAAACAACTGCATATCATTACTTTAAGATTAAAAAAACACAGGCACAATTTCAAACTTTATCTTTGCTTTTACTGTCATCTAAAGTTGTGATAAATTTTATCTGTAAGAAAATTACTTACTCATCAGGCACATGCATTTCATTTCCTGCAACAGCACCATTAGGTAGAGAGGTCTCATCATCTGATTTGGAACCATCACCAGCTTCACTAGAATCGTCAGAATCACCACTTTCGTCATCATCATCATCATCATCATCACTCCCTACATAGGACTCCATAGAAGAAGAACCTGCTTGTCAAAGACAAAACACTGAATGATTAAATTTCTTAAATAATAAATTGTTCACATTTGTCAACAAAAAACTTCTTCATTTTTATAATTTAAAAGCCTGTTTACCTGAAGAGCTATGACTGCTTCTGTCCCGTCCTCAACCACGTCTTGCCTCACCCTGTTGACCTCCTCGACCTCAACAACGTCTCATCTCACCCTGTTGAACTCCACGACCTCGACCACGTCTAGCCTCACCATGTTGAACTCCTCGACCTCTTCCACGCCCGCCTCACCCTGTTGAACTCCACGACCTCGACCACGTCTCGCCTCACCCTGTTGAACTCCACGACCTCGACCACGTCTCGCCTCAACTTGTTGAACTCCTCGACCACGCCTCTCCTCTTGTTGTATATGTTGCTTTAGATATACAACAGTCCACGGACCAGTGATATCTTCATTTGAACAAGGACCTTCACCTTAGCAACCCCTACAGAAACAACTCCTCTCCCTCACTGAAATAACACATGGCTGTACTGATCTTGTACAGTGGTACTTTCTGGTGTCCTTTAGTTGTTTAATATTTGCTCTTTCTGGCAAGTTTCTATTAACATCAGTCTTTTTCACATAGAAAAACTGTCTTTTCGTATGTGTATGGTCTTGGTCGACTCCCACTTTTGGCAGACTCAAATTTTCTGTACAGTATTGAAAGAACTGCATAGGTTCAAGTATATCCTGACACCCTGCAGCAACTGCACACTTCTTCAGTACACCAATTTCACGGTCACATGGTCCCTTCCCATGCCTACTGCTGAAAAAATGTTTTTTAGTCTTTACACCGAAGTCCTCTTCTGAAAAGGAACAGTTAACAAAATTTATTTTGTTCTTGTATTGGGTTGGGGCAACATCGGAAAAATGAACAACATGTGTTATATTACCCTTACTTTCCTCCAGTATCCTTTGTATTCCAATTATGACAAAATGCTGCACGCCATTATGATCATGTGTCAGGTCATCAGTAATAAACACCATCGGGTCTGTCACAGTCTCGGGGTTCTCGATACACTTACGGCATTTGTTTGATGCCACTGTGGAGTGGATCGTTACTTTTGTTATGCCAATTAAACCATTGAGGAGCGTCTTGAGCTCTGCATGTAAAATTTTCTGCATAATCTATGCAGAAACAGCAGTATCGGGGGGGGGGGGGGGGGGGGGGAGATCTCCTGATACTGCTGATACTGCCACCTGGCATTAAGAATGTGCTTTGAAAATGTTTCCATTTTCAATTTTTATTCTTGTATCAAGTCCTCAACAACACCTTCCTTCTTCTTTTTTGTGAGCTTACGGTTCTCCCCCTTCTCCCACTGCCACCATTTTACGGAGAGTGTACGTGAGGAGCTGTTAGTGTGGGTTGGAGATGTTCAGAAACTCTCTGTATCCCGCAAGTTTCACAGTAACGATCCAGACATGCCTTTTTGTACTCTCCATCTACCTTTGGACAGAGTGTTAACTGGGAAGCAGCATATATATCTGCTATTTGGCAATCTTTACCAGCAGATGCACACAATGAGTTGACTGACTTCAATATCAAGTCAATATTGAGACAGTAGTCACATAAGCACTCTCTTAAGGTGGCTCTATACACCCACAGTTTATTCCAATTTTCAATAGAAGACCACAAAACATATACTTATCAAATATTAAAATGACGATAGGGATACTATAGGTATTTTTAAAGAATTTTTTAATGTATTTTCGTGATTTTGTAAAATATTTTCTAAAAAGACAGCTATCAACAAATTGAGAGAAATTATTTTGTCATATGATGGATATTTCCTTCGGACACATAAAAAAAATATAACACTTCTTAACAATCAAAAACGTTATTATTGCAATTTTTTTTAGTATTTCCCCAAAACATAATTTTTCATATTTTCTTACTCTGTTGACAAATCATCTGAAAAAGTTGCTTGATGTTATAAGAAATGTATTTTAATAAATGTGACATAAAAAATTGAATGAAAACCATTGCAAATAAACACAAAAAATATTTTAAATTTTATTTGGTATGAAAGTTCCTCATGTAAGGGTTATCGTTCCTAAGTCCCAAGGCCCAAACACCTTGGGGACTTTTCATTTCTGAGTTGAAGAAAATTTCCTAAATATTATGTTGGAATGATAAATACATACATATTTCATTATAGACTTTGCCCTGTATAAGTGAATATATTTGCCTTAATGCAAAACTAAGTCAAATAAATAAAGGGGAACATTGACTAGGCTAATAGGATTTATGTATCCCAACCTGAGAGAAATTCAAAGCAACCCTCTCATCCCCGTTAGGTGTCGATATTAATGTGCATTAAAGTATATTATAATTGAAATATTTTCACCTGTTTAGAATTTTCTTTCACGGTATTCAACCAAAAAATACGTTTTAGAAATTTTTGGAAAGTTATAAAATTTATTGTTCTCAACGGGAATCGAACTCATGATCTACTGGTTTGTAGTGAACCCACTGACCCACTGCGCTACGGTGTAACATATTGATGATGCTAAAGAAACTCTTTAAAAATTTATACTTGATTTTATTGTTTATTTCGATAAATAATACCACAAAACGTGAAGGTGTCACATACCACATTACTTGTAAGTAATGAATTTTCCAATTATCAAATGAAATCTATCTATTTAACAAATTTTTCAAAATAGCGGTTCCCATACAATTCACCTCAGTTTAAATCAGCCAGTACCGGAAATGCATGTTTCCAGATTTACTTTTTTGCGTACTGCGTCATCAAAAAGTGGTGTATAGAGCCACCTTAACCTGTGATCTGTAAAAGGAAGCACATTCCTGGGCTTTTGACGCACAAAGGTTCCATAGCTCACTGGATGGTCTACTTCTTTTACATATTAATCATAACTTTCCCGCAAAGAATTTTCCATTATTTTGCGCCTCTGCACATTTCCGTTCACTTGGACAGGCCCTCTTGTATCTGGGATATCTCGACTTGCATTGTCATAGACATTTAAAATTTTATTTTTTTCTTCCTGTGACAAAACGTCTTTCCTTTTCTTTCTTGCATCTTCCCAACCTTCCTTTTCACTCTCTTCATTTACTCGCTTCTGGAGTTTTTCGATATCCCAAGTGATGTTAGAATAGGCTTTTCTTCAGTTTTAAAACCCGCAGCAATAAGACGTTTTTCTCTTATTTCTCTCTTCTTCCTTTTACTTTTTAACATACTCAGTGCTTCTCTAAATGAATCTGAAACCTCAATTGCAAGTTTTCTTTTGACCTTTGAGTTTGGGCTGGCAACAACAAGTCTTTGGTTTATTGAAGTTTTTGTTTGTGGAGATAGCTGATATAATGCGGCTTCTATTACTGCTGCTTTTAGCATTGGGTTGTCCGGCATTGAACTAAGGCATGATGCAATCTTCTGTCTCTGCCTAGATTTGTCCACCCTAAATTTGCTGGATTTCTCTTCTGATTGTATCTCAGACTCTACTGCTGACATTGATCTAAGGGATACTAATGATGTCTCACACTTTTCTTTGTAAGCTTTTCTTCGTTTAGCATTTATGGCTGTTTTGTTTTGTCGGCTCATGTGCGCTCTTTGTATTCTGTTTTGCTCCCTCCATTTTCTGCGCTGTTCCTCAAAGTTTTACGGGTTCTTGGTTTCCACTCGTTTTCTGGTTTTCCCTGCATTTTCAGTCTTTCTCTGTACTTCTTTTGTCGGATCCTTTGAAGCTCTCTATTTCTTTGTTTCGCATCTTCACTTTGATTTCTTTCTCTGTATATTTTAATTCGTAATGTTTCTGCTGCTCTGTGTAATTTGTTGAGTTCAGGATCGGATTTAAGTCTTTCTCTGTATTCCTTTGAATAATCTTTTGCTTTTTTCACGGCAGGTGATTTCTCCACAAACTTATCAGTCATATTTTTACTCGGACACATCCTTTTTCCTACAGACTCCATCATCTACAAAAAAATCACATGACAATGGATGATAAAGATGTAATTTGGGCTTTTCTAATGTAATATTCATAAAATATATTTCCTGTTGTATCAATGTTATGAACAGTTAGCACCATTTTAATTTGAATCTTTCAAATGAATAATACAGTTTACTTTGGTTTCCTAATTTTTTAAAACTTTTTAAAAAAAATTAACAAATGTTTGAAAAATGATAGATAACTTATAAATTCAACTGAATTGTTCTACAAGTGATAACTGTTCATTTTAATGTGTCCATGTTATGAACAAACCTATTTCCTGATATATTTTTCACTCCATGCTGCTATATAAGAATTAAAACCATATTTTAACAAATAAATCTTCAGGTCAGGTAAAATTCTTCAGACATTTTTTTTGGATTTCTCAAATCTATCTTTTGAGACTTATTTGGATATTCATAACAACATACTACAAAACAGTTTATACAGGTTGTGTCCATATGATGAACAAATGCAAGTTTTGTTGAATCATATTTCATGTTTGTTACTGCTCATTAACATTTTTATTATCATAAACATTAATTTATTCTTTTAAAAAATTACAAATTTAAAGAGTTATAAATCTCTCAAACTATTCAAGAGAGTTTTTTTGTTCACTATTTTGGACTCTTGATACTGCATCCATTTCATGGTGTTGTTATGAACAATACCTTTTCAAAATTTCTATACCTTGAGATACTTTAATGAATTAAACTTAACTCATATTGTTGTTTTACAAATTTTAATTGGTTTTATTTTCTATGTGTTACACTGGTCAAGTATTTGAGTAGAAAACTTGGTCTTCCTCATTCGTGCATAACGTTAGACACACATCCAATATCAAGTTCGAGTTGTTTATGTTATGAACAATGTAAACAAGAATAGAATTCCTGGGTCCCCCGCCGGTCAATCAGTATACTAGTATCGACCAAGGCTGATTTAGGAACTTCACCAAGGTATTCGTGGTATAAACATATGGTATAAATTTCATGTAAATCCGTCAAAATTTGTAGGCATGAGAGCGCTTACAACGTCAATTTTTTGATAAAACGGAGTCATTATTGTGGTCAAAGTCCCATAACTCCAACAAAAAGTATCGACCAATGCTGATTTTCGAACTTGACTGAAGTATTAGTGGTTTAAACATTTGGTATAAATTTAATGAAAATCCGTCAAAATATGTAGGCATGAGAGCGCTTACAAGGTCAATTTTTTGATAAAACGGAGTCGTTATTGTGGTCAAAGTCCCATAACTCCAACAAAAAGTATCGACCAATGCTGATTTTCGAACTTGACCAAGGTAGTAATAGTGGTATAAACATTAGGTATACATTTAATGAAAATCCGGACCCACGGACGGACGACCGGCATTTCTATGTCCCCGCTCTCGTTGCGGCGGGGGACAAAAATCCTAAACCAATTTTTGTGTCATGTGTCAAATACAACTGAAGCCGTTATTATATTCCATACAGTTAAAATTGCACTGTTGTTCATAACAAAAGACACAAGCTGTGTAGTGCTTGTCCTTTCGTTTAAAGGGCGTTCCTGGCTTTAATGTTTAAAAAAGAAATCCTTCTCGCTTGCTTGTAATGATAAATAATTGCTCATACTACAATACGTTTGTGCTACTTCCACTGATTTCAAACAATAAATGCCCATTAACCCCATAAAAAAAATTCTTACCGTAGTTTCCGTTCATCACTGGCTTGGATGGCTTAGGACACTGCTATTGAACAGGCGTCATAGAGCACATGGTTGTGTTTACGCGTTGTTGCGTTCTACGTCACCGGTCTTTGTGTACACAAGTTCAATTTAGGGCATATTTTTTAATCGAGTTCATAAGGCATTAGTTCTCCAGCGACATGTTGAGCGTTCATAGCAAGTGGACACGCAACTGAAAAGCTATATTTAACTTCACTTTTAATTGCTACACTTCACATTTACTGCAATGACAATTTAATTTTCTTTAAAATACGGGTCAATCTTATTTATTTTCTAGTGAAGGTATATTCAAACGCATTTAATGTTTTTTTTACAGTTATTATTTTATTCCGTTCAGTATGGACACTTAGGTTATGAACGCTTGATTTTTTTTATCGTTTAACTGCGTTTTTAAAGAATTTTTTTAAAAAACACACAGCTCGGAGTATAAATCTATATTATTTTCTATCCTAATCAGAAAAAACATGGACGAAATCTACTGTTAACATGTAATGCAGTAGTTTAATCTGACAGCCATTAGAATGTATGAACATATGAACATGAAAAAACAATGCTTTTTTATCAAAACAAACATTTCTTGTTTTCAGCATCATATGAATATAATTATGGTGTGAGTAGTATTTATAAATTAAGAAGGTAATTTTGATGTTCCCATAATGCTAAACAGTCCAAAACTTTGTGAGATATTGTATATTTAATGCCACTACTGTCAGCTGACTTAGTATCAGATATGTGCACTTATGCGGTTTCATCAAAGACCTTTTTCATAAATTTTTACATCACAATGAATTTATAAACTTTTGGTTTATTATTTTGCTATGCAGGCAGTATTATCAAAGCTTTTGCAGGTACATGTCAATGTACAACATCAGCATTCAGAAACAATGGATTACATTAACTTTGGTCAAACCAACAGTTGATATACATTCAACTAAATTGAGACTATCGGGACTTTTTTTCATGCATTCGTTATGAGCAATTAAAAGTCTGAAAATGTCATAATAAAGTAATCCAAACTTTAAAAATGGCGCAAGAAAATGTAAACTCTGTTTGAGCAAAAACAAACTGTAAAAAGAAGATTTGTTTTTTAAAAGTACATTTGAATAATATTATTCATACATACTGTAAATAATAATACAACTTAATACAAAATATCAGAGAAATATGATTTTTTTTTTAGATGCTTCACAACATAAAACGTCGAACTGAAAACACAAATGACCCTAATAGTAAGGGAATTTTTGTACTAGCATAGCAAATATTTTAGTGGTCCAACAGTATAGCTCTAAAAAGTATACCGGTTTATATTTAAAATATCGTAAAAAAAAATAAAGTTTAAAATACTCACGACTTGTTAGCTTCTTTCTCCGCCATTTTTTTTTCGTCACGTGATCTTACTACTCATCGCGCTAATTTCTTCGATGAGATTCGTACTCAACGAAATTTTGTTACTCAACACAAGGTGCCAGTCGAATAACAAATTATCTAAACAATTTTCCGTTACTTCACATAAACGACCTGTCGAAAACGCCAATTGTTGTTAGCATCAAGGAGTCTTTGAGTCAGATCAGAATTTTTGCAGCATTGCTTTAAAGAAGAAACTGTTCAAAAATGGCAGCACTTTCTTGTTGAAGAAATGTGGATCACGATGAATGAGTTCAACATGTAGTCCACGAGTGGTCCAACAAACAAAATCACAGAAATCCACATAACACGCTACCATTTGTCCATGAACTTGGTAAAAGTCTCAGATAGAAATTAGGGGTGTTGACTTCACGAGGATTATAAGATAGTGTCTCTGATCTTGAACGGACACTTAATCTCCACAAGTCTTTTACCACAACACAGTCAGTCATTGCATCTGCGTTGGCTCCAAGAGTAGGATTGCTGGTGTCTCGATGTTGGACACAAAGTTCAGGATTCCTTTGATGACTCTACATATTTGTATGGCAAATGTCATAGAACTTTGAAGCCGTCGTCTGCCATTTCTGAACTTGATCCACTTAGTACAAAAAGTTTGCTCTCTAGTCAGTTTCTCAACGTTGTGCGATTCTTTTTGCCTGTCATTTGATTGGACAACAAGCATAGTCGGTAACCCATGATGCTGAACCCCTCAAGGTAGAATACATACAATGATAAATCACATTAAAAGAAATCTCATAAAGTTTACATAAATGTTATTATTTTACAATAATACTGTATTAAGTAAAGAACTTGGTTCACTAACCACCAAAAACGGCCCTGTGACCAAAATTGTTCATTTCATACTTAAAGAATGTTCATGAGGTTACCTTTTTCAAGAAATTAAAATTTTTCAATTATCTCAATATTTAGGTGTCCAGGAGGTTTCTAAAAATAGCTCACCAGTTTGCCAAATAGCCGTATTATTGCAATGAAGGCATACTGCATGCTGAATTGAAATTAGTTGGTTTATCTTTAACTCATTTTTAAATGATGGTTTCCTGTCAATAATAATCAGAAGAAAAAGTCTGCACACAACTTTTAAACAAGTTTAATAATTGTTAAGGTAACCATGGCAACCACAGAATCTGATTAAATCATCATTCATTTATATATTTTTAAATACATGTGAGTGTTTACACTGATGGCTATTATTTCAAACACAACGATTTTTTATTTCAAAAGTTACCTGTTTTATATAATGTACTAAATATTTGATATAATGGAATAAATAACAATTTTCATGGTAACCAATTAAACTTGTCACTTGGCAACGCTATATATCATATATAGTTATAATTAGTACAACAATGAATCAGTTTCTACAGTACATGTAGCTAAATGTAGCTCCACAAAATACAACTGCTCATCTGTTTCCTTTTGCATAGTTTTTTTTATACAGTGTTATCAATTCTGAACATTTTACACCATACAATATCATTTTTAAAATTGAGATCAATATTCAGAATGCACAGTTTTAATTATATGAAGATAATTCAAAGAATGCATAATTATTTATACATATGCATTATATGTACACTTACTTTTTTACATTGCACATTTATATTCTTCAA
Source organism: Magallana hongkongensis (assembly GCA_015776775.1). Lineage (NCBI taxonomy): Eukaryota > Metazoa > Mollusca > Bivalvia > Ostreida > Ostreidae > Magallana > Magallana hongkongensis. The sequence continues at coordinate 13,152,760 of CM027469.1, forward strand.
GACAATTATTTAAGGCAATCATTACATGTATATGGCATAATATTATAAACCATTTTTAAAAAGCATGACAAATTAATTAAGTTAGCAGAATCAAAGTTAGTTCATTGAAGAAACAAGTTAAATACCCTGACAAGAAATGTATAATTACATCAATAAAAAAAATGTATTAACTACAAGTCATGTTACAATGCACTCTATTTATTCAACAACAATTGAGCTACCACCAAGATATCCTTGTACATGCTTTTAACAATAAATCAAATTACAATCACACATGGCACTCGAACACACATACATGCACATGTACACTCATAAAATTCATTCTTCAGGCAAACTTTCACCACTATCACTATCAGACTCATCAACACTTGCTGGAATATCAGCTGCATCCAAGACATGTTTGCACCAATCTCTCACACCCAATGATTTATCACTACCATACCTTGCACTGCTAAGGTACCAAATAACTGCTGCAATGTGGGAGCACATCCCGACAACTCTTGCTCCTGCTCTACATGTGCAGTACCAAGATTCCACTGTACTCTCACTATAATGGATCCAAAGTTGGTACTTCTTGGACGAAATATGTCTACTCTGGATCTTTGCTCTGAGGAGTGTGTTGTCCTCTTTATGGAAGTAAATGTCACTCTCACCATCCAAATGCTCCTGCATATAACTAGACGATAACTTCAGTTGATATGTTCCGCAGGTAAGATTCCTGAGTTCCTCATTGTCAAGTCTAGGAAACGAATCCAAATCTACTTCTGAGGCCGATTTCCATACAGCAGTTTTCCTCTGCAGTCCATTCTCATCAACAAACGTCTTCAAGTGATTAACCTGATTTAAAATCCATTTCAATAATATTTCAAACTGTTTCGGAAAATTTTCAGCATCCATTTACAATAAATATTATACAATGCATTAGTGTAAGTAAACAAATTTTATTGATACAAAACAAGTTAATGTTTAAACAAAAACCTATATCATTTTTAAGACAAATACTGGTATTTGCATTTGATTCCTTACCTGCTTGGACAGATGAAGCATTTTAGCAGCTTCTGCATCATCCTCATCTTTGCTGGTACAGGAGCTCAATGGAGGTGAGAATTTATTTGACACTGCACACACGATCCTTACATAATCTCCTATGTTCGGAATCTGATTGGTTGGCAAAACACGGTCCAGATATCTCCATCTCTTGATACGAGCATTTGATGACTCAACGACCCAACGCACCTGACAAAAAATATACTAATCATTAATTATTTGTGATTTATATTAACATAGACTTTGCTAAATTAGTACCGGTATGCTTTTTTAGAGACTGAGTACCAGATGTAAACAATTTGTCAGTGGTATAATATTTCACAAATGTGTTTATTGCACTTAAAAAAAACCCCCATTATTACTGATACATACCTTTGTCACTAGCCGACTCATATTGGCATCCTCAGTTGACATCTGCTTTTGTCCAGCCTTCAAAAATGTTGGCATTTCGGCCTGTATCCCTAGATCAGCCAACAAAGGCAGGGCATCTCTGAAGCCCCTGTCCACGACGAATAAGTCATCTTCATTAAGCCAGGAGCGGATACTTTCAGCATTGCTGTTGATAATGTGACTGAGGATGGATGCATCATTGTTACTTCTATCAGCTAAATAGGGGCCCAGTATAGACACAAAATACCCTGTTGTTGTAACCACCACCATTGGCTTTATGAGGGGTCTCCCTTTATGGATGCTGTATGACCGTCGCTGAAAGTGAAAATTGTTACTTTTGTTTACATAGATGTATGTTCCATCCAAAACTAAGATGACTTGGTTTTTTTCAATACTTCCAAACAAAGTCTGAGCAAGTGGTCGGGTGTGTTTGTTGATGATCTCTTCTCGTGAGATGTGGGTAAAACCAAGATTTTCTGGTACAAACTTAATTAACAAAGCCTTCCTGACAGCAGAAATTGCTCTCCTCAAACTGGATTTGGATGTTCGAAATAAAGTTGAGAGAATAACATTTGAGAGTCCAGTTTTCATTTTACAGAAAAAAATGGCAACAGAAGTAGTTAGGCTTCTGGCGGGTGTGTTCTTGATCAAACCCTCCACAGAGTCACAAAGTTCTCGAAAGTTTGCTTTGGTGATCCCTAATAAACTTTTGTAGTCTGTGTCTGTCAGAGCTTTAGCATCATCAAAGTCCAAACACTGTTTTTCATTTCGCTGACACAATAAACGCATCTGCTGTAAAAGATCAGTAATAGTTGCTCGATTCACGAAAGAATTTTCAGTTGTTTGAAGTTGTTTGACAGCATCACTAGTAAATATCCCATCATGCAAATGAGCAGGACAACATCTGTTTCCTGGTGGTATAAGAATATTTTTCTCAACAAAAACTGCTGTTCTACTCTCTGCTGCAACAACCACCAACTTTGGTCCTGGCTTTTTGCACACACAGCAATATGCATGAGATTTAGCAGTGGAGGCCAGGGGAAGCGACACAGATGGTGGGCTTGACATGCTTCTCTTCTGTTTGTTTTGGTCCTCTGATGATAACACTGAGGTACATGGAACATGGGTACACACATCTGATCTTTTAGTTCCTTGTGTTTCAGTTCTATACACATGGCGGCATCTGTTGCATATTACAGAGTTTTCTGAAGGAGCCTCAATAAGGAATTTCCTTCGCAGATACTTCCTGATGTTCTGATTTATTTTTCTTCTGTCTGACAGTTTTGTTCTCTTTGAGCAAAGTATGCACAAAAAGTAGTCTTTTTTATGACCAGGCATTATGCCATATTGAACATATCTGCAATTAGAAAAGAAACACATGTAATGCTTATATAGATACAAAAAATGTATAGGATCTACACACACAAACGGTAATAATTAAATGATGAAATAATAAAAACTCTTAATATATATGAGAATGTATTGCAACTGGTATCAAAAATATGCATGCATCCTACAAAGGGGCTTATCTTTTTAGAAACAGCACTTAATTCCTCCTAAACACACCTAAAAATATCTTCAGTTTACATTATATATTAATGTTTAACTGTGTACTAGATCCTGATAGGCTAAATACTGATATTGGAACACATATGAACATTTTCTCTGCATTGGCATTATTTTAATATCATAAACTATAATATATATAATTATGTATGTATGTATGTACATGTACACATGTATACATAATTGGTTGACAGTACATGTAAATATTTTTATCTCTCAGACATTTATGTGCCATATGTATCATACCCATAAATTATATCTAAATCATGTAAGTATACACTGTTTAGAAGTGTGAAAAAGTGCACTGAATGGGTTGATTATGACAGGAGCGACAGGAAAATTCTCTCTCTCTCTCTCTCTCTCTCTCAAACATTCACATACTATAGCATGTATAGGTAGGCCATTTTAAGCTTACAACTATTATCCTAGAATAAAATCAGATGATTTGTAACTAATGATAAATCATAAGCACATGTTGTAAATAAAACACATCGATCAAGTCCTGTCTATAGTTCGAATTATCTCGAACGTAAACAAAGCGTGCAAGTACTGCTGTACGCTTTTACCTTAGTTTGTACTTGAGGAAATTAAGAAATACGGTCAGAAATATGCATTAAGGGTCATGTCTTACCATTTTTTCATATTTGGTTAAAATTATTTGGCTACAGACACACTGATCAGCTGACGCAGACGACAGCTAATTTTACATAACGTTACACAGAGCGATATCGTTACGTGCACATTACAGTTTTATATTTCACTTATCAATGTGAAATATCGGGATGATTACTTACCTCATAAAGTCGTGAGCTCTATATAGTCCAAAAACACTGGGTCATAAAGGCTGTTGACATCCAGGTACAACTTCACCATGCGTATAATCTATTTTTAGAGTGCGGGTTTCCCGTCTCAAAAAATTGTGTCGTTCGAATGCATAAAGTCGACTAAATTCAGTTCGCAAATATGAAATAACTCTTTAAATAATTGTATTTTATTTCCCTTATCGTCTTTTTAAGGAAATATTTCATATTTTGACCATTTATTATAGAATCCGGAATGCCATATTCTTCTAAAAATAAAATTTTAAGTATGGCGCCACATCTCGCCCAAAATGAAATTTAGCGATATCGTTTGGTTGTTTTAAGCTGTTTAATTTTATGTAACAATTCTCGTGGGCGAGGCATGGCGCCCATGCAAAATTTGACATAGAAGTTAAAAAAATTGTGAAAATTGGTAAAATTGAGTAAGCATATCCGGTTTTAACCGTTATATTTACAGAACGTGGGGGTTTCCCGCCAATAATTCATGCGGATTTCAAGAACCCATTCCGAATAAAGTGTATTCAGAGCAAGGATGGCTTTCGATATAAAAGTTGATTTTTCATAAAAATACAGGGCCAAATATTATAGTTTGTGAACCAAGTTCTTTATATATGGGATATGAAATGACTTCAAAAGTTTTGCTCATTTGTATAGGTTCTTTAAAAGATTTGCTTACTTGTTTTAATAAAAAATGGTTACACTTTGTAAATTATGTAAAGTACTACAGGAAGGCTAAAAGGTACTGCCGGTATTTTATAAGATAATAGAGTAATAAACAGACATTCTTTATTACAATGATAACTTTCTAAAACTGTATTTGTTTATACTCTGTCACTTGCGAGCAACAGTAACATACTAGTCTAATAGTTCATTATAAATTAAAATAAAAATAATGACAAAATTTTGAACTGCCACTAGATCTGGTTGCCACATATATAAACAGTAGAAATAATTGTTCAATATTTGACTACATGTATGGAAATATACTACCTTTATTCATGAGGGACAACTGGGCTTTTTTAATGGGACAAAATCAAACTCGAAGAAAATGCATTCTAACTTTTTTCCCCTCTTTCACATAATGATGGACGACCATTCCGAATCCTTTTTCATGATGAAGGGACTTCTTCTGATGACTCGGCATCGCCAAACAGACAGCCATACGTTTATGAAGACCTCACCCCCGATCAAGTGGATGTTCTGGAACATCAAGTAAACAACTTTTCTCAGCAGAAAGCAAGCTGTGGTACGATGGCAGATTCAGTTGTATTGCTGAAAGATGATAAGGAAATAAAGGAGGCTTACAAGAGAGCAACCAGTTGAAACATGTCCAGTTCAAAGATAGATGTTTGGTCCAACCGTCAAGTGCTTAAGGTATCCCACTCCTCAATGTTCTTGTATCAAGAATTTCTTGAGAGGTATTCTGTTGAAATCTGTAGACAAAACACACTTAAATAATACAAAGACAATGGGAGGTCAGTGTTCATCCCTCTGAGTTATGGTCAATTAAATTTGACCTTTTTGCACCTAAAATGCGATTTCAGCCTGATTAGGATTTGTTGTCAGCATTTTTATTAAGCAAACTCTTTTCTTCAAATGTTGTTTTTAATTATGTACAATGGTCACACTGAATAGAGGGATTACGAAAAAAAATTTGCATGAAGCTGCATAAATGTTTGTATGACCTTTTTGCACTTAAAATAGACAATTTTTATAATAGTTATAAAATTTTATAACAATTTGATTTGAAATAAAAACATTTTGAATATCAAGAATTTAAGAAGATTAATCCAGTTTGCCTACATATGTATTCAGTATCATTTTGACATAATAAAACATGGGGGTCAGTGATTTCAAATTTTAGATACATGGCTTCAAAGGTAAAATTATTGCAAAATTTGGCTTTAAAAAATTCAGACATTTTCTATATATTTGCATGATTTTATGCTAAACGTCTATCATTTTTTTCAAAATTTAGTTTAGTACAAGTCATAGAGAACCTATAGAACATGTCACAAACCTATCAAATGTTAAAAATGAGAATAATGAATAAAGGATAATAAAAAGAAAAGTATATTGAGAATTCATAAAATTGCTTGTTTCTGTCATTTTCGACTAAAAAACCTTCCGCACGAGAAAATAGTTCCCCCCAAAACTTGTTCGTTTCTTGAATTCAAATGGATTTTCTTTTCGAATGTTGTGTAATAATGAAATGATGATCTTTTTGTGAGGTTTAAATTAATGAAATCAAATTCATTTAAAATATAATGAACATCTGCGCAATGAAATCAAAACATGAGGAGTGATATACCTTAAGTTGCCTAATTGTATATTGGACACTATTGCAACACACCAGGCTGAAAGCAACCGAAAACTTGGAAGAGTTCTGGAAATTTTAGAGAGTCAGTCACTACAGGAAATCAGCGGTCTTAGTGACTATCTGCGTCAACTAACACCACCACTAAGGACAACTCTTGAGGTTACCGTCATCACCGAAAGTCGTCAACCCTTGAGTGCAATTTGTCTATTCGACAAAGAAAACTGCGTTGGAACTCCACTTCCAATGAGCTGTTTGTCGATAGACTTGATGAAGAGGATGTAGTTGAAGAGCCTGCCTCTGAAAACTCTCCGAGGGAAATTTCAAGACAGATTGTGCGAATTGACCCAGCCCATTAGGTCCATTAGTGGACCGACCCACCGACAGCTGTTTACATGCTGAGCCCTATGACTTCAGTGTCGTCAACAGCATGATTGTACTGCATTGCCCTCCGACTGCAACGATCATTGAAGTGAACTCTCCTGAAGATATCGTCCATGGAAAGTGGGAATTCGTGGTCAACAAGGCTATCCAGCAGAAAGCTAGGATGGAGGCATGTTCTGCTGGAAACCTCCTTTTGACCATGAAAGTTTTATTCAAGGAGGAAGAAATGAGTCAGAAAATGAACTTCATGGTGAATAAAGGGAAAAGGAGGATGTCGCCAAAACGAAGAATACACAGCCTAGTTCACTTGTATGTGGAAAACTTTGACAGGAGATTCGATTAACTTTTGAAGGCCGTTACGTCCGTCAACAATGGACTTCTTACCATTTTCAAGAAGAACAAAAGCAATGAACAGTGGATGTAAATAAACTCATTGGTGATTAATTGGTGAAAAATGCACGAGTTTGTACATTGTTGTGTTTGATAAAAGACATTGATAAAAGTGACGCATCAGTAATATTCAAGTGAAAATATTTTGATGACTGTTGCATAGTTTTACATGTAGCTGTGATCATACGTATATATACCTATATTAGTACTTAATATTAATTACTGTGTCATCACTTAGTTTTATTATTATATCGAATTCATAATAAACCAGTTTCATTCAGTTTTCAATTTCACTTTCATGTTTAATCGAAGGTACATGTATCAAAGGAAAAGATCATCAGATTTTTAAAAAATGTTAGCTTTATTATAGACCACAGACAAAGAACACAATAAAGAAAAAAATTGTAACAGATTTTGAAAAAAAATTTTAAACTGATATTTTTATTTCAAAAAAGGAAAGAAATTTTAGTAGTCAATTTAAATTAAGGTTTTTTTTTATATTTTCAAAAATCAATCTGATTTGATTATTGGCCATTCATTTAGAAATTGGTATCAAATATAAAGACAAATACATTAGTCAACTTTCAAAACTAAAAAAAAGTTATGTTTTTATCACATAACTAATCGACTCACCTAATTCTTAAAAAAATTGAATGTTAATTAAAAATCTGAGTTTAGAAATATCTTTTTAAAGATTTTTTTTATCTCTATTCATATAGAATTAAATATTTACATGTAAATTAAGATTGTATATATTGTAATTTGTATACTGCTGATAAACACACTGTCTCTTATTATCAATTTGATTTAAAATTCACATGGGTCCAAATGACACGGGCCGAAAAGATCAGGGGAAGATAAAAGAAAGCACCCATTCACGTTGTTTACAAAGTGAAAGTAGTTCACTAGTTGGTTTTAGATAACTTTTGGTTGTAGATATACTTATCGCTCAATGTAGGAAGTTTTTTTTCTAAAAGATCAAACTTTTGTGCATTGTCAATATTCGATATGGATACAAAACTAGAGCAGAGCTCGTTGCAAAGCAACGAATAGGTCTTCCGTTGTTGCTGTGAGTTGAAACTATACATAGAATTTGGTATCAAACGACTATATTGACTAAACTCTCAGTTACGCTTTCGTTATGAAAACTCGTGGTTATTGAGAGTTTGTATGAAAACACGTTTTTAAAAAGACCGTAAGATGTTTTGAAAATGTGTTAGAAAAAGTAATTGTCGAACACAGTTTGTGTAATCGTTTCAGAAATACTTTAAACTATGAGAACAGAGGTTTAATGGATAGTATAATTTATAAAGGGTAGCAAGCATTGCTATATACCCATGATTCGTGTTTGGAATGGTAATGAAAAAAAGACGAACCCACATACAAAACACGTTTCCGTTTTTTAAAGAAAATTTCTGTTTTTAATATTCCTTATATTAACTTTTAGAAGACTATGTGCGAGTTTTTAATTGTTGATTGCTGTCAAAATTTATAATTAGTCAAAATGATGGCATCTCTTAACATTTCTATCGAGAAGTTTGTGTCGTGTGATATTTTCTAATGACACGTGTAGACTTATGCATTGAAAATATTGATTTTTCATGCATATCAATTATCGATTGTAACATGAATTATTTTTTAAAGGACTAAATATGATATGGACAAATATTTGCCCCCAATTTTAAGCTATTTTTAAATAGTATCGTATCAAAATCTAATCTTTATAAAACATTACAAAGAGGTTGTCAAACACATTACGCGGGTAGGCTAAGGCAACTCCGAGTTTAATGACCGTCAAAATTGTGATCAATTTAAAAACTGTTCATTTTTATGAAAACAGTGCTGAATATGAATACCAAGTGAATGTGTTCCCAAAGAAATCATTTTTCTACTTCGGAATCGATTCGATCTTTGAAGATGCCGAGCCATGGTATCACGTGACAGTTAAAAATAGATCCCTTTGTTACCTTAACAAAAAATGAAAAAGTGTAACACTACCCCGAAGTTTATTTGTATGTTTGCTACTATAATTCGATCGGCATTTAGTTCATGTTTATTGGTATTGCTGCTAGAATCCTATTGTTAATCGCATAAAAAGATATTGTAAATATTTATCGGAAACCCTCTCAACTTCTATAATTTCATTGAAAATACTACGTATTTTTCATTTAAAACAACACAACGAAGCACAGGATTCTAGCAGCACTTTTCAAGTAATTTAGGTCATATACCGTTGATATTTACCAAAGTCATCTTTCATAATATCCGGGGGAGTGTTACACTTTTACCTTTCTTTGTACACATTGACAGAGGAAAGGATGGTCATGCCATATAAATGTCTATCTTAGGTACCTTAAAACACTTGCTGATAAAACAAAATATCCATGCCTGTATTATCCTGATTGTATCCTAACTGACACTCATCTAAATCTTAGGTATCTGTATTAAATGTCTAATTTCGGCATTGTTTACACTGCATTCCGATAATTTGTCTCACGACACGATCTTCTCTATTAAACATGCTTGTGACGTCATCAATGATAATCATACGTAATAGAGAGAAATCGAAGCTATATTTAAGGAATGAATTCAATATTTATTTGTTTTATACGATATAAAATGGTTTGGGACAGTTTACGCTTTATAAACCGCGATATAAAATGGTTTGGGACAGTTTACGCTTTATAAACCGCGAAGCGGTTTATAAAAAAGCGTAAACTGTTCCAAACCATTTTATATCGTATAAAACTAATAAATATTGAATTCATTGCTTATAATTTAATTTTTTTACTCTTCATTGTAGATAAAAACGGTCATTTGACCTTTAAAATGACGTAAAATTGTACAAAATTCAAACGTAACGTCAGGCGTATTGATACGTTCTTGACGTTAGTCTTACTATGACGTAGGCAACATTCTTTATACAATATAAAATAATTTTTGAGCCAATCAGAAAGCGCGTTACAACCAGAATTAAATTATTCAGTTAGAAGAGTTTGTTGTGATATTTTATGCCTGTAGTTTTTATAATTTAAACCAGAGATAAAGTAAAAATCGACATGTGCATACCTGTTAACCCTCCCGCATTGCGCGGGAGACTCCCGCAAAACGGCCTAACAATCTAAGATCTCCCGCATTCAACCTATCTCCCGCGCGGGAGACAAATTTCTCCCGCAATCGTATTTGTCTCCCCCATACCCCCCCCCCCCCCCCCAAATTCTGAATCTTTACATGCAAAATTCAACAACCACTGCCGGTTTTTCTCTGATTTTGAGCTAAAAAAAAAGCTGCTGTGTAGCTTGAATATATCAAAATCCATCCCAATACTGTCTACCGTGATCATAGTATGACATGTTATAGTCCAGTTTACCTTTTACGATTACTTCCGGTTTTGACTTAAATCAGTTACGTATTTATTATAGTTATGCATAGGCCTTATAAAAAAATTAGTAAAAGCTTAAAACATCTTGATTTTATTCTGTAACATCAAAGAAAACAATACACAGCCAGTGGTGTCACTTAACAGGTGCACAGGTAAAGCACCCTAGCCACGTGCAGTGAGTCGTGACTAATTCTGTCTGGCCAGCACAGTCGGTAAAAATCAAAGTGAGTTTGGAACACTGAGTGTTTATACAAGCTACCGATAAAAGTGAAGCTCGAGGAAAAAGTGTAAAAGCATTTCACAAGAGTTTTTAAAGTTTATAATACCGGTACAGGGATGCTATAGACATTACAACAGAGATCACTTTTTAAAGATACTGGAGAAATACATGTTGTTTTGTGAATTAAAAATCTATCCTATATATAAGGCAAAAAATAATTTTAATGAATATTATTTACTGGTATTTTCTTAACTGGCCGGGTTTCACTGCAAATTCAAAATACGCAAATAAATTTTCTGTATTTACCCTAGATGTCAGCATGCAGTGATGGTTCAATACTGAACAATAAAAAGACTTAATATAAAAAGTGGCACTATTGACTTCTTGTATTCTACCATGCAAACAAAATAATAGTTTTCTGAACATGTATAGCAACACAAGTTGTAATTGCACACAGGTAGTCATAAAAATAAAAAAAATTAAATGATTGCAAATGCATTAATAACAATGGTAAAGTAAGGTATCTAACAGTATTTTTAATATATATTTGCATTTCACGTGAAAAAATGTCGTTTACGCAAAATCTCCCCCTTAGCCAAGTTGGTAAGGGGGAGATTCTCCCACATAGCAGCTTTGAAAGGTTAACAGGTATGCATGTGTCTGAGTAAAATATGACATCATGCTGCTTATTGTGACGTCATATCGATCAGAGGAATTTGATCGCTGAGAGTTGCCTTATCATACCCGCGTATACTTCATATAAGGCATCATTGTCAAATAGCTGTTTATCTATGACGTTACTAAATCGGTTAAAATCTCGCAATTTTGTGAAAATGTTTTGCCATTGAAATTATAGAGCACAAATCTGCTCAAGTACGATTTTAACATATTTTTAGTTTCATATAATTAAGAAAAAGACCCATATTTTCATCCAAAAAATTAATATATACCAACATGAGAGTATTTCATGACGTCATTTTAACGTTTGTCCTTCTTGTGAAATTATATGACAGATAGCTTATGTAGAACACGCTGAAATTTTGTAATTTGCAATTTTAATTGCCAAATGTGTCAATACTTCTTAGAATTGTATTTTTTTATCCACCTCTTCACACATTGCTTATTTTTAGTTTTCAGTCCTTCAAAGTTCCGGTCAGGTCATGTTTTGATGATCGCGTCAATCATACACTGTACTGGGTGCTATTGTTTCAATCATGATTGAGAAACAACATTTTTTTAAGTTTGTACTTATACAGATAATTATAGGGAGAAGTTATTTAATGCTAAGTCTTAAAGGTAAACATTGGGGGTTTTTTTCAATTGTACATTATGTTTGCTGCACCTGCCATGTGTAAATATCCACATACAACAGAACTATCCTCC
>CM027469.1:13164759-13204759 GCA_015776775.1 Magallana hongkongensis
GCATTGTATAAGAATCAAAACATCCATTTCATGATTTTGCCAAGCACAGTTTACAAGCAAGAGTTATTCCCCTTATCACAGTGCTAACTGATATATAAAGAGTTCAATAATATTTATCCTGTGTAATTAATAATTTAGATAGTTATTAATGTTTAATGAATAAAACATATTAAACTTAACTTAGGCAATAAGTATCAAATCTGATATTTATATATATGCATACCTATGTGTGACACAAAGCCTAATTGATCTGCATCTGCATGATCCTTCTATATTCTTCAGGTATGGAATCTATATACATATAGCAATACTCTTAAAACTACATTTAGGTTATCTAGCTTAAGATTGTTAAAATAACTATAATGAGTGTTGATCAAACACTAAGTTTTCATGCACTCATGATAATTTACATTTAAATAGATTTACATTTCACTATATATCATTTACTTATCTAGCAAATATTGATAAGCAGTAATCTTAATAGCATAAAATATAAAACAATTACTTACAGTCTATAGATTTCTTCTTGGTCTTAAGATAAATACATCTGGTCAGTATGAAGATCAGATCAAAAAGGACAAAGCAAAGAGAGGGAATTTAAAGGACCAATGAAATGGAGAATTCAAAAATAGAATTGACCATGTGATATATAATTAACTAAAACAGGTTTACACTGACCATAATGACCATTGTGATGTCATACTATATAAATAACTATGTAGCTATTTACATACTGTTAGGTTGTACATAAAGTTGTTTATATTGACAACTTTTATATTAAATACTGTAAACTTATAATTTACAGAACTATTAATTAATAATTTCATGATAATGAAATTATGACTTAATTGATATGAAATATCACCCTATCACATACATACGAGGGTTTGTCCCAAAATAGCGTAGACAAGTGGTGTTATTCAGTTAATCGAACACAAAGGAAGTTGAAATTTGTGCCACAAAGAGTTCATGAAATTTGCATTCAAATAATGTTTTAAAATCAAATATTGTTGGAGATTGAATTAGTGAAATGAAAGCATGTTAGATCAGAAATTTGACATGCGGCGCAATGTCAAAAACAAAAAGGTAAAATCAAGACAATGAAATGAAAATTGCGAGGAAAAGTCCTAAATTCAAATAAAACATATATTGATATTTTATAACAATTCTATTATCTACTTAGAAAATGTTTTGGCAATAACAAAACTTTTAAATATTTTATAGCGCATTTTGTGACAAGTTGAAAAGTTTCCTCATAATAAAATGACAATGTCAGCATTTAAGGCGGCGCAGCAGTAACTGAATATACAATTTTGTAAAGACCATGAAATAAATCCTAAGCGGCTTTGGAGTAAATGAAATTAACAAAATCGATTAGAAATGCGCTTTGTGAATATGTAGTTAAACAACATTGAAAATATTTGAACAAGTATGATGACAATAAGTGGAAACATGGGCCACATCGCTCACCTGAGGAACAATAGGTATGATAAAATCAGCTCAATGGAGTCGTAATACAAACAATATGGACAATATACAATAATACATGTAGATCCTGTATAAATAAAATCCATTTCCCCCCTGGATATTCTTATGTTTATAATCATTAGTCCCTTTTCTAACAGGATGATTTTATAGTCATATCACATGTTGAGTATTGCAGTTCTCAAAACGATCCTTAACAATTGTTTATATATGGGATATAAAGCTACATCAAACTCTGAACCTTCTTGTGAGGCCGAAGAATTGTCCTGGAGCCAAAGTCTTAACAATTATAAAGAATCATCTGGCTGATTAGTTTCTGAGAAGAAGATTTTTAAAGATTTACTCTATATATTCCAATGTAAGACTTTAACAACCCCCTCTCCCCCAATGTGGCCTCACCCTACCCCCAGGGATCATGATTTTCACAACTTGGAATCTACACTACATGAGGATGCTTCCAAACAAGTTTCAGCTTTCCTGGCTGATTAGTTTCTGAGAAGAAGATTTTTAAAGATTTACTCTATATATTCCTATGTAAAACAATGACCCTCAATTGTGCCCCACCCTACCCCCAGGGGATCATGATTTTCACAACTTTGAAACTACACTACCTGAGGATGCTTCTACACAAGTTTCAGCTTTCCTGGCTGATTAGTTTCTGAGAAGAAGATTTTTAAAGATTTACTCTATATATTCCTATGTAAAACATCGACCCTCCATTGTGCCCCACGTACCCCCAGGGATCATGATTTTCACAACTTGGAATCTACACTACCTGAGGATGCTTCCAAACAAGTTTCAGCTTTCCTGGCTGATTAGATTCTGAGAAAAAGATTTTTAAAGATTTACTCTATATATTCCTATGTAAAACTTCGACCCTCCATTGTGGCCCCACACTACCTCCGAGGGTCACGATTTTCACAACTTTGAATCTACACAACCTGAGGATGCTTCCAAACAAGTTTCAGCTTTCCTGGCTGAATAGTTTCTGAGAAGAAGATTTTTAAAGATTTACTCTATATATTCCTATGTAAAACTTCGACCCCCCATTGTGGCCCCACCCTACCCCCGGGGGTCATTATTTTCACAACTTTGAATCTACACTACCTGAGGATGCTTCTACACAAGTTTCAGCTTTCCTGGCTGATTAGTTTCTGAGAAGAAGATTTTTAAAGATTTACTATATATATTCCTATGTATAACTTCGATCCCCCACTGTGGCCCCACCCTACCCCCAAGGGTCATGAATTTCACAACTTGGAATCTACACTACCTAAAGATGCTTCCACACAAGTTTCAGCTTTCCTGGCTGATTAGTTTCTGAGAAGAAGATTTTTAAAGATTTACTCTATATATTCTTATGTAAAACTTCGACCCCCCATTGTGGCCCCACCCTACCCCCGGGGGTCATGAATTTCACAACTTTGAATCTTCACTACCTGAGGATGCTTCCAAACAAGTTTCAGCTTTCCTGGTTCTTGAGAAGAAGATTTTTGAAAATTTCTCAAAATTTTTCATTAATTTCTAATTATCTCCCCTTGAAAACGGGTGTGGCCCTTAATTTTCACAACTTTGAATCCCCTTTGCCTAAGAATGATTTGTGCCAAGTTTGGTTGAAATTGGCCCAGTAGTTCTTGAGAAGATGTTGAAAATGTAAAAAGTTTACGGACAGACGGACGACAGACAAAATGTGATCAGAATAGCTCAGGTGAGCTAAAAACTAAACTAAAATATATGTTGAATGTGCACTCATGGTACATGTTCAATATCTTTTTCTGAGACATTTTCGGAAATAAAACGTTATCATAAACGATTTGGAGGGTTTAGCAACAACGTAAAATTGGAAATTTTCGACGTCGCACATTGCGCCGCCTGACAAAACTTGTTGTTACGAATTATTCATTTTCTCGAGAGATAAATAAAGTACAGATTTGAATTTTTCAGTATAATATTGTTTGCCAAAGAGTCATTGAAGAAAACATAGAAGTCTAATGAAATTACAGTGAACAGATTTTAAATTATGTGTCCTGTCTACAACCCTCGTATAACTTGAAATAGGAAGTTTTAATTTTTTTTAAAGTATAAGAGTATAATTACATCATTTTTCTGAATCATTCTCAGGAACCAACATCCAGATAGTGACTTTCTGCATATTTAAATTCACTCGTGTTCATAACATTGAATCGGACCACTAAAGATTGTGACTGTTTAACACCTTTAAAACACATGATATACAACAGTATTAAAAACAAAATCGCCGATAGGAACATGATAGGAACATCAAATGGTGTTTTTATTAAGTTGTACATTGAGTTAACTTCTTTGTTTACAATCACATCAACCAGGTATGATTCCCTCTATTTCTAAAGAAAATTAATTGTAATTCATAGCTCTGTTGAAACTGACAGGACTGAAATATACATGCTCCGTGTATCAATTGATCGAAACATTAATCGTCCTAGCTAGGTAAAATCTGGACTGCACGAAAGATTCATGATGATGTCAGACTCAACCTCCTATTTAAGATGATTTACACTTTCCGTTTATTTAACGTATTGATGTGCATTAAGAATGTTTAATTTTACCTACTCTTTACAAACAATTCATTAATCTGTTAAAATGGGGATGTAAATAGAAACAACAAAATACTTTTATTGATGATTCATACCGGTTATGACGGTAGCGATCATTGCAGAAAAAAATTGCATAAAGCGCTAGGGTGTGTTATGTTAATTGTATTTATTTATTTATTTTTGGTACGTTGCATAAATCACTAGAGAGAAAGCATTTATTTGTTTGATTTGGGCTTAATCTAATTGCGGAATTAAGTACTCGCGTAAAATAAGGAATACTTATGGTCTGAATTATGATTTCCTTTCTTTAAAATAAGATTATTTTTTTATTTGTGATGCAGATATGTTAATATCAATGCGCTATAAAAGAGGGTGAAGCAGACACACAAAATTAATAGCAAAATATTTCTGTAAAACCAAATCATCGCCAATTTGGAGCAATAAGCTAATATCGGGAAAAAAACCCAGAAATACATGTAGTTAATCAAGTTTGTGTGCAAATAGAGTATAATAAGATATTATATTTAAAATAAAGTGAAAACTAAATTTAGAAAAAGGTATAAAAACTATACGCGATGAAATCGACAGGTTATATATTTTACGCTTTTCAGACGACGCTATGACATAACGTCATGTTTGTGACGTTATTTCTCTGTTTTGTCAAAAATGTCATAAGCACCCTTTTCTCATGGGCGCAAATATATATAAATATAATTATATATATATATATGGGGTGGGGGATCTTAACCGTTTTCAAGATATTTGGGCACTTCCTGTTTGAGGGGGTCAGGACCACCCCCGAGGCCCATGACCTACATATCATTTGATTTCCATTAACACATGGAAGAAGAATTTATATGGTTTAGGCATACTTGCCAACTGACCCGATTTCGTCGGGTCACACCCGATTTTTCAACCCTTCACCCGATTATTTTTTATGACCCGGCGGGTCATGCTTTTCACCCGATTTTTGTCGAACAACCCGAACATCTCCCGATTTCCGGATTTGGTTCGTAAATTACGTTGCGCGTTTGACTTCCAGTTATGAACCCAAGCTGAGCTTGGATTTACGTAACGCGTAAACAATGCCGATGGCTTTAACAGACACATTAAGTGTAATTATTATCGTGAGTTGTTTTGACTAAGCAAAGGTTTAAATCATTAAGTGTTATGGCTTCCAATAAGAAAAGGTCTTCATCGGGGCCAGCAGAATCAAAACCAACAAAAAGAAAACGATATTTTGTACCTATCAACATATCTGGGAAAATGATTTCCCATAGCTAAAACAAAGTAATCGAGTTCAAAACGGGGCTTTTGCGTTCTATGTAACGCACATTTGAATGTTGGATTTTGTGCCCAAAATGATCTGACTAAACATTCAAAAACGCCAAGTCATGTATAGAATGCTTTTTAATACACAATAGTCTTCCAAGTCACTTACAACTTTCATGCCATCATTTACAGAGTTCAAAAGCAACGTAAATGTTGCAGAAACTCTTTTTGCATTTTTTTTTTCAGCTGAACACAACTTACTATTTTCTGTGTCAGATCACTTTACAAAATTCAAAATCAGCAACTGTTAGTTAAAATGCTTCTTTGCAATAAAGTATTACACATAAGTTTTAACACATATTTCTATTGTATATACCTATGAAATGCATGATAAATATGTCGTGAATGTCGTTACGCGCTACCAGATTTTCACATGTTGGAGGTTGGCAAGTATGTCTAGGGGTCAGAATTCTAACAGTTTCTGAGATATATGGTCATTTCTAATTCCTGGGGGTGGGGATGGTCCCAGGGGTCAGATCTAATAAACCTTGTATGTTGCCTGTAACAGTCAATATATGATTCTGAAAACCCTATATTATTACCTTTGTCCATTTTCAAGTTACAACCATTTACAATAGAGTTTACAATTTCTCCCATAAGATTCAATGTTAGACCCCACGACCTTTTGACCCCCCATAAAAGTGGTTGGCCAACCCCAAGTGAGAAAAATCAAACCAGCATGCACATCTAGATATGCAGGCCTATTGTATCCTAGAAATGTGTACAATTCTGTTCAGCCATCTCTGAGAAACACAACTGACAAGTTCAGAGCGGGAAAGAAGAAAAAGAAGAAGAACCGTACAAACAGACTTAATTAAATTTTACATTAATTCATTTCATAAAATTCTAAAAAAAAAAACTTTCATTATTTTCTTTGCCATTTGACATATAGCTAGCTACTATACACAAAAACCTTTTGGGAAATTTTACATCTTCAGTAACAAACTTGTATCACACACTGTGAATAAACTTTTTCCTTCTAATTATTATACACACATGTTCCCAGTTTTAAAAATAATTTATAAAAAATACTAAACTTTCAAAAAATCCTATCAATGTACCCTGGTTTTTGTACATTAAGCAAGGAAAAAAAATTCCAAAATTATATCAATTAAACGTCACATTTTTCCAGTACCATAAATGGGTAAGAGAGGCCTGGCTTCATGGACATCATAATCATGCAACCAGTCTTTTCCTCACATGTGTGGGAGTAGAGAAGAAAATTTTTGAAAATTTGTTGTTGTTTTTTTTGCATGTTTGGCCCCACCTGTGGTGGCCCGAGGGTGGTAGAGCCATGAATTTCACAATTAAATAGAAATGCCTCACACTAAAAAATGGTAACAATTAACCTTGTAGTTTTTAAGAAGTTAAAAATGAAAAATTGTTAACGCACAACAGACGACGACGGACGAAAACAGATAGCAATAGGTTAAAAAGATTTAAAGATATTTTTCTTTTTATTCCTACTAGATTTAAACCCATGCGTGCACGGGTTATCATTGCATATCGGACATTTACGAAAAAGGTACATCGACACAACTTATTATTGACATTATTAATAAAGCTATAAGCCTACAATAATGCTATTAATTTCACTACACTTTCCTTAGTTTGAATAATCTAACTGTGTCTCGGGAAAGGCCCTCACAACAGTTAGAATGCCTCCCTTATATCCGTAATATAGCAGAAAATTGCAGAATCGCTTTGGAAAGATTTTGGAGAAAGTTGCCTTGAAAATAACAGTCAAATTCATCACAACAAACCTTTTTGCGACTGCAAATACCTTTCAACTAAAAAGGTTAATCCAAAGAATGGAAGATTCCATCACCTTTTCACTAATGTACATGTATTTTCTTTGTAAAACTGAGTCCGTAGGACATTATTCATTTTTACGATAAAACATATATTCTATCTTCACGCTCCTAACAAATATAATGTAACTTTTTTGCATGCAATCAAATATTTTTTGTCATCACGAAGCCAAAAGTAAGTACTTCGTTAAAATGTATATATGTTATTTTATACTTTCTCCTATAAGAAATCATTAATAAATATGAACAAAATATATTAATAGCAAAAGTCCAATGAAAATCTACCCGTATTTGTATTATCATTTCTGAGTTTATTCATGCAGATGTGATATTGTGGAAACATAAACTAAAGATCCCGTTAGCGTGAATGTATTGCACAAGCACAAGATTTTAAAATCCAAATCAAAGGCCTGAAGGGCAACAATGGCGTTGAGTTAAAGTTAATTTGAAGAATAAAAACCTAAAAAAAAAAATTCTTAAAGTCAAAATAATCTCCACTATTACAAAAAAACATATTTTTTATTTGTCTTAGGCCAAAAAAAAATATGTGTGTGTTTCCGGTTTCCCGACCGACCCTATTTTTTATGCACCGACCCTAAAACTTTTTATTCCAAATCCAGATTACCAACCGTAATTGGTTTAAACAATAGAGTCTTACAAATCAGAGTTCAAAAAACGCTTGTAACTATTCAATAGAAAACACCACTCATCAAAGCGTTTTAAAGATTTCTAAGTGCAGATTGACAGTATGGATGAAAGTTATCCTTGGTTATTTTAGCTAAATTATCAATGCAATAAATAGTTTCATAGGGCAGTGATGTGTTAAAAATTAATATAAAGATGTACAAGAAAAAAGCAGAGGCAAAGTTTTTTTTTTATATTTCTGGGTGTGGAGACTGCAGATATCGTAAGTCTTTGAATAGGCCCAACAATCATTCACATTATAAATATGATTCTAAAATGCTGCAGTATAATTGCAAATGAAATTTTTAAATTTAGTCTTAAACCTATAATTATGTATTTTTTTTTGAATTATTGAAAAGAATAATAACAAGAGCTTTCATTTAAAATAAAGAAAAAAGGGCTGGCCCCTATAATTAGGGGTCAGCAGTCCATAAACGTTTTTTTCTGATAGCTTAAAAAAATTATCATTTTATGAAAAAATAATAACTAGATTACTTTTAATAAATTAAATTTTGTCATTTGGTATGAAATTAAACAAGCTCTGTGCTATATTTATTTGTAATTTCATAAAACAAATATGCGAGAATCGTACATGAACGAGTTAATTGTCTACATAGACACACAAGCGAACAATGCCGCTTCCGAGCGTAGCATTTGTTATTGTTCTGATAATAAATCTAACGGTTTTATTCTGTTTATCTAAATCATTTATAAATGCAATGAACATACACAACTACTTATTTAAACGTGCTATGTGTCCGCGCAGAACAAATCTCTGTCGGCGCCCCTGCCTGTAACCCCATATATAAACAGCGACGAACGGCATTATGGGAAAGACAGAGCCATGGATGCCGAAACGCAGAAGAGAAGTTGTGGCTGGAGACTGGAACGGATGACCGAATTTATCTATTTAAAAAAAAAAACAGTTTGTGAATTTTCAACTCAAAATTCAAAGCAGGGTCTAATTAGAAACACATGATATATTCTTGTGCGGAAACTTTAAATGTAGACATGAATACCCTGTAGACATAACATCAAGTAAATAAATTGTATACTTCAGAGTTAAAACATGACTTTAATATTTTTATGATGCCGATCATTGTATCATTAGAGAGGTTTAGCAGACCAACGGGTACCTGGTACATGTACTTAATTGTACATGTAGGTTACAAGTTAGAACTATGCGTACCAGTTCACATAATTTTTCTTGTTTAGCAATCTCAATTCGTAAATTACAAAGGAATATTTACCCATCCGAACAGCGTCAAAGTACATGTACATGTATTAGCTTCTGGTATACCATGTTTTATCAATTCTACTGGTTTGTTTTTTTTTGCAAATAAATTTAGCAAGGGTTTTGTTTCTTTTGTTGCACTACAAGTAATAAACTCTCTCTCTCTCTCTCTCTCTCAATCTCTCTCTCAATTTGATAAGTGTCTATACCTAAGAAAAATTTTTAATATTGCCTAAATGTTATGTCATGTATTGGGATATGGGATGTCATACTTATTACACTGCATGGTCAGTGTATTTTTTCCAGAAATACTATGCATATGTTAATGTAAACACAGCTATTACTAGTACATGTATGTAAACACAGCTAATTTTTTTATTTTTATTTCAGCTCAAAACGGACTCTTGTTACCACATGGCACCACATGGCTTTTACCGGTACCTATTGATTATAGTGGGTCAGCTCTTGAGGTTAACCTGTCACCTCTACCCACATGCATATTCCTTGTGTTCTACAGACTATTTACTGGTAATTCAAATTAAATCGGATAATGCAAAAACAATAATGGAACTTTAAGAAAGCATCATGCCATGTTGTGGTTTGTGTTTGATAAGAAATTATGAAACACAAAATTAAGGCTGTTTAAAGAAATTCATAATTGTTGTGAAAATTTGTTTTTCAATAAAAGTATGCAATTATGTTTCCTTTATTTTTCATTTCATAAAGATATTAAGATGTGCTTACATAATTGAAAAATCAACCCCCCCCCCCATCCAATTGTCTGCATTAAGATTACATGTAGGATATGTAAATGTACATCTGACTTTGAAATAACATCTGCTATGATAATTACTTTTGAAATGAACAAGAAACAACCTATTTCTACCTTTCTAAGGTATATATGCATAAAAAAAGTAGAAAAACATGTCAAATTTGAACATTTTTCATGGAAATCAACTCGATCTGTCGCCAGCTACCTGGGTGTGTTTGAATTTAATTTTAATTTAAGGCAGATGTCTAACTTGTAGGTTGTAACTTACTGTTTTAGCATGGTTAGAAGGAGACTAGAAATCAGAATAGATTAGATATTCACTAAATATGATTGTTAGCTTACTTTTTTCATGAAAACAAGAAATCACAAGCAGGACAGCTGTCTATTTGTTTATTAAAATGGTACAAATCATACAATAAACAAATAAAGATCAAATTTTAGAATCATTGATGATTGTTTTCAAATATGTGTGAGAAATGACTCAAGGAAATTGCCACAAGTTTCATAAAATTAGGTAAAACATTTCAAACCATTACTTTTTGTGAAAATCAACAGATTGGGGGGGGGGGTATACATGTAAGGGCATTTCTAAGTGATGTGAAGCTTTTTATCATGATTATATCATGTAGATGTATGTTGTATTGAATAAGGTTTCTTCTTAAAGGTGGTTGAATAACAATTGACCTCTAAAAGGTCAGGTAAAGATGTTTTACTATGGAGAACCCTATAAATCTGTGTTTACTAAAGGAAATTGGAAATGGTGGGTTCACTTAAATGGCCTCTTTTTATTAAACCTCAATGGAATTGGCAATATGTGGTATTCTTTTTCTCAGAAATGCATTAGTTTTCTTATTCTAAGACAAACCGTCTTTTCATAAAATGTTAGTGTATTAAGTTAAAGGTACAAGGAACAGTTTCGGATAAAGTACCGTCAATATTTTTGTAAAATTGAGAGTGACTGTACTTGAAGGTTTATCAGTGTTGCGTAGATTCATGAAATGAATTTTAATGATTATCATTAGTTAGAGGGATGTCTCTTGTTGGAATTGGTAAGCAATATTAAGGCCCTTTTGTTGAAATTGGTAAGCAATATCAAGGCCCCTAATTTTAAGTACATGATCGAGAAGCAGTAAATAAATAAATTGTGAAACTTGCGGCTATGACTGTTGTGTTGAATTTACACAGTGAAATTGAAGGTTACAAACACAGGTTATATAACATGAAATGTAGGTGGATGGGATAGTATATACCTATTTACTGGGTATGAGGACAATAGCAAGTTTATTGTCCCCCAAGACAGCAACTATTTCATGAGGCAAAGCCAAGGGAAATAGTTACTGTGGAGTGGGACAATAAACTTGCTATTGTCCGAATAGTCAGTTAATTTGTATTTTATTATACCAAAGAAAACTTTATTTGTCAGCGATACAGAATTTCTTGATGATAAACAAATTAGAGTTATCAAACTTTGTATTTAATGCAGCGATCTGATTAGGTCAGAGGTGTTCCTAGTTTAACAAGAGGCCCATGGGCCACATCGCTCACCTGAACAGCAGTTCCTTGTAACATTACATTTCGTAGCATATGCTTTTTCTATTTTAAACATTGAACCCCTTTCTGGGGACCCAGTAATGGTCCGAGGTTTATGGTTGGCTTGAACAACATAAATAGTAACATAGGAATGAAAATGTGTAGCACTGCGGTGGGACCGCACGTACACAACCTGAAAAACTGAACGTAGAAGAGTTCCACTTCAAGAGGAATAACTCTCAGACTGTACAGAACATTAAGAAAGATAACTCTTGGTTCCACTACATTAGAGTTTACACAATTTGAGGATCCTTGCATAGTAATCTCACAAACTGTAGCATTATAGTTCTCGAGAAGAACTTTTTAAAAACATTTTCAATATATCTTTCTATGTTAAACTTTGAACCCCTTTTGGGGCCACAGTATTAGACCAGTGCTAAAGTTTTAATTATTTGGAATCTACATTATTTAAGGATGCTTGCATAGTTATCTCACAAGCTGAAGCATTATAGTTCCCTAGAAAAAGATTTTTCAACATTTTCCCTCTATATTTCTATGCTAAACTTTGAACACCTCTTGGGGCCCAAGTATTAGATTGAGGTCACGGCTTTTATAATTTCGAATCTACACTATTTGAGGGTGCTTACGTAGTTATCTGACAAATTGATGCATTGTAGTTCTCGAAAAGAAGATTTTTAAACATTTTCCATATATACCGGTACTTCTACATTTAACTTTAAACCCATCTTGGGTCTCTAGTATTAGTCCAGGGGTCACTATTTTAAAACTGTCGAACCTTCATTATCCAAGGTTGTATGCATGATAGTAATCTCATAAATTGAAGCATTGTAGTTCTCAAAAAGAAGATTTTTTAACCTGTTACCTTTATATTTCTATAATAAACTTTGACCCCATCTTGGGGCCCCATTATTGGTCCGGGGGTCACGATTTTACGAATTAGGAATCTACATAAGCGAAGGATGCATGCATAGATATTCCACTAACTAAAACATTGTAGTTCTTGAGAAGAAAATTTTTAAACTTTTCCTTTGTTTTTTAAAATGTTTAAATTTTGAGCCCCTCTTGGTGCCCATCAATTGTTCGGGAGTTACAATTTTTTGAATCTACATTATTTAAGGATGTACATGTATGCATAGTAATATCCCAAACAGTTGCACGATGGTTCTTGAGAAGATTTTAAAACATTTTCCTATATATGTTAAAATCTAAACCCCTCCTGGGGCCCCACTTTTGTTCGGGGGTCACGATTTTTACAATCTTCACTATATATACAACCTTTTGTGTATGTATTGGCATTTTTGGTGAAGTGGTTCTTGAGAAGAAAATTTTTAAACATTTTTCATATGTAGTTCTATGTTAAATTTTGATCCCCGCCTGGGGCCCCAGTTTTGGTCCGAGGGTCACGATTTTTACAATTTAGAATCTTCACTATATATACAAGCTTTTGTGTAAATATTGGCATTTCTGGTGCAGTGGTTCTTGAGAAGAAGATTTTTTAAACATTTTCCTATGTATTTCTATGTTAAACTTTGAACCCCGCCTGGGGCCCCAGTTTTGGTCCGAGGGTCACGATTTTTACAATTTAGAATCTTCACTATGTATACAAGCTTTTGTGTAAATATTGGCATTTCTGGTGCAGTGGTTCTTGAGAAGAAGATTTTTTAAACATTTTCCTATGTATTTCTATGTTAAACTTTGAACCCCGCCTGGGGCCCCAGTTTTGGTCCGAGGGTCACGATTTTTACAATTTAGAATCTTCACTATATATACAAGCTTTTGTGTAATTATTGGCATTTCTGGTGCAGTGGTTCTTGAGAAGAAGATTTTTTAAACATTTTCCTATGTATTTCTATGTTAAACTTTGAACCCCGCCTGGGGCCCTAGTTTTGGTCCGAGGGTCACGATTTTTACAATTTAGAATCTTCACTATATATACAAGCTTTTGTGTAAATATTGGCATTTCTGGTGCAGTGGTTCTTGAGAAGAAGATTTTTAAAGACATGCACCCTATACTCACTGTTTCGCAATTATCTCCCTTTTGAAAAGGGCTGTGCCCTTTATTTTTACAATTTATAATCCCCTTTCCATAAGGATGCTTTGTACCAAATTTGGTTAAATTTGGCCCAGTGGTTTTTGAGAAGAAGTTGAAAATGTGAAAAGTTTACAGACGGACGGACAGACAGACGGACGGACGGACGGACGGACGGACGGACGGACGACGGACAACGGGTGATCAGAAAAGCTCACTTGAACCTTCGGTTCAGGTGAGCTAAAAAGGAGGGAAATCGAATTCTGCTAATATGGTTTTGATGACTATTCACCATGGGCATATAGCATGGATAATATTTCAAATTAGATAAAAAAGCATGTTTATGTGGGCGCCTTCTAGTTATCAGTTGATGTCCATCTGTCCATCCGAGATTGCTTGACCAGAGCATAGCTTCTCTCCCCTTGGCCCAATCTGGCTCATACCTCATCCACAGGGTTCCTTTGGGTAAAGGATGTGCAGTGACCTTGAACCATGTTCTTAGGTCATAGCAGAATTATATACATAAAATCCTGTCTGGGGCATATCTTCTCTCCCCTTGGTCCAATCTGGCTAATACTCACAGGGTGTCTCTATGGTTAAATGATGTGCAGTGACCTTGAATGAAATTTCTAGGTAAATGGTGAAGATCATATCGGATCATGCAAAAATCCTTTTTTCAGAGCTTTTATACTTTCCACTAACCCCTATTTGGCTAAGACTTCACATAAGCAGAGCTTTTGAGTAAAGGGTGTGTAGTGACCTTGAACTTATTTTCAAGGTAAACTGTGAAGGTCATAGCAGAATTATATAAAAAAATCCTTGTCCGGAGTATATCTTCTCTCCCTTTGCTCCAATCAGGCTCATACTTCACCAACATGATGCTTCTGATCAAAGGATTTGCAATGACCTCGAATGATATTTGTAGATCAAGTGTCAAGGTCATATCAGATCACACAAAAATCCATATATTTTAAGAGCATATATATACTCTCCTTTAAGCCCCTATTTGGCTAATATTTTACCTAAACAGAGCTTATTGGTTAATGGCGTACAATGACCTTGAACCAAGTCAA
Source organism: Magallana hongkongensis (assembly GCA_015776775.1). NCBI lineage: Eukaryota > Metazoa > Mollusca > Bivalvia > Ostreida > Ostreidae > Magallana > Magallana hongkongensis. The sequence goes on from CM027469.1 coordinate 13,179,304, forward strand.
AGTCAAAGTCAAAGAAGGCTGTCCCTCTTCCGCATTAGAAGTCCGAATTTCCGTCACTGACACGTTGCTCTGGGCAAAATGCGGGTAAAGTGCATCACCTATTCTTTGGTCCCCCCTTCCACTCATGAAGAAGTTTTTGGATAGCGATTTATTGCTTCCACAACTTGCTTTTACCTTAAAATATGTCCCTGACGCGGTCACTTAAATGTTTGTAAAAGCCTGGTATTGTACAAAGTGCTTTAATGATTAAAGGAAGTGAACATGAAAATAATAATTGTTGCTTAATAAATTTCAAAAGCCTTTTGAAACTTAAAAATGAGGTCTGTTACCTTTTTGTTTATTAACCAGGTTTTCCAACGGAAAAATTCGGTTATTAAAATGGTGAAAATGGCGGATGGGCGGACGGGCAGCTGCCAAAAGGGTACCCTCATTGTACGGATAACTCCTCCTACAGTTTTCAAGATAGGAAGTTGTTCTTTTGCAGATCAATTGTACATATATCAGAGGTGTGCATATTGCTAGGATTTTGATTTCTGATAATTTATGAAAAAAATACCAGCTTTTGAACTTAGTAATTTTTGGCAAAATATTGCATATAGGGAACCCTTATTGTACGGATAACTCCTCCTACAGTTCTCAAGATAAGAAGTTGTTCTTTTGCAGATCAATTGTACATATATCAGAGGTGTGCGTATTGCTAGGATTTTGATTCCCGATAATTTATGAAAAAAATACCAGCTTTTGAACTTAGTCATTTTTTGGCAAAATGTTGCATATAAATGTAGGGTACTCCATTTTACTGGATAAGGGTTGACATGTATTATGGATACAGTTTACATAAAAGAAAACCCGGTTTGCTGTCACATGGACAGCTTTTCACTTGTTTCTATTAAGAGATTTTATCAATTTGACACTCTCAGTGAAAGGTTTTTGCAGGTAATCCATTATTCCCCAGCATGCATCTATTCTCTGACGTAGATAAGCCACATTGCTGCTGGTGACTGGGTCAATGTTTGAACTAGGCCAGTGTTTATGTACAGAGTTAATAAAAGTTACAAAGAAAAAATATGCCTTGATGTGAAGAAATATTTTGTGTACTGTCATGAGAAGACAAGGATTTAGTACATTTCTATAATCTATAAACCATCACATTCCAGATGTTTGTACGGAGATGTGGCAGTCAGTGTTTACATAAATAAAATGCTGTTTTTAGATTTCAATTTAAATTAATATAAAATTGTAATTTCATTTTCTTTGTGGGGTTTCTTACCCTGGAAATTTTTCTGATTTGTTTTTTTTTTTTATACATAAGATCTTGATGATGTTTACGCCGGTTATGTTTATGCTGTCACAAGAATAACAGGACTAAGACACTTTTTAAAAGTCAGGATGCTGTGCAATGTGTGCAATGTGTAGCACACATAATGTTCAAACTCATAAACAAGACATTCCCGAGTGCAAGAAAAAATAGGTCACAACTAGACGCGATCTCGTTGCGAGCAACGAGTGGGTCTTCCGTCCGATTTTTGAATATATTAGATTAAACTTATCACTTCAAAGAGAAAATCGTAGATCTAAGCGAAAAATAGTAAAAAAAAAATTTGCGGCAATCGGGGCTTGAACCCGGGTCACCTGGGCCATGTCCACGACTCTATCGACTAAGCTACTCAGACTCTCGCTTCAGAACTTTGACGCTTAATTTCTCGAGAATGCCTGAATTACCTGAAAGCATCTTGTTGCGGGCAACAAGTGGGTCTTTCGTTTGATTTTGAATTGATAGGGTTCAATTAAACTGTTGACATTTGGTACGATTTACTATCATATTAACTTCCTTTTAAACTAATTTCTCAACCTACACTGCGAAATACAGATTTCCGGAAAAGTCATTTTTAAACTTCGATATCTCTGCAATGCGTTGTCCGATTTTAAAACGGTTTTTAGTTTTGTATTCAGTACAAAAATGTCAACAAAACGCATATGCTTTAAAATTCCAAAAATCGAAATATTAGAATCCTTCCGGTGACGACCGGAAGTGACGGGCGACCTGCTCATATTAAAATTTGATAAGTTTTAAAACATATTCTGATGGAAAAAAATTTGTAGATTATTTGATTTAAAAAATTTTTAAAACATAATTTTCCAAAAATGCTGTTTAAGCGGACCGGAAGTGACGGACGATCGTAGTTTTACCTGATCGGCCCTAGAAATTCAAAAATCTATCATTCCTGAAACTTTCAATTTTCTATCTTTAATCGTTTTTGCAAAAAAGGGAGGAGAAGATCACATTTTACAAAAGTAGTGTAGATTCTAGTTTGTTCAAATCATGGTCCCCAGCGGTAGGGTTGGGTCACAGTAGGGTGATCAAGTTTTACATAGAAACATATAGAGAAAATCTTTAAACTTTCTTCTCAAAAACCATTACGCCAGAAAAGTTCAAATCAAAATGGAAGCATCCTCATGTAGTTTAGATTCTAGTTTGTTCAAATCATGGTCCCCGGCGGTAGGATTGGACCATTGTATGGGGATCAAGTTTTACATAGGAATATATAGAGAAAATCTTTAAAATCTTCTTCTCAAAAGTATCAGATCAGGAAAGCTCAAATAAAAATGGAAGTATCCTCTGGACGTGAAGATTCTAGTTTGTTTAAATCATAGTTCCTGGGGGTAGGGTAGGGTCACAATAGAGTGATGAAGTTTTCCATAGGAAGATAAAGAGAAAATCTTTTTACTTTCTATTCAAAAACCATTACGCCAGGAAAGTTCAAATTAAAATGGAAGCATCCTCAGGTAGTTTAGATTCTAGTTTGTTCAAATCATGGTCCCCGGCGGTAAGATTGGACCACAGTAGGGGGATCAAGTTTTACATAGGAATATATAGAGAAAATCTTTAAACTTTCTTCTCAAAAACTATGACGCAAAAAAAGCTCAAATTAAAATAGAAGCATCCTCAGGAAGTGAAAATTCTAGTTTGTTCAAATCATGTTCCCCGGGGGTAGGATCGGGTCACAATAGAGGGATGAAGTTTTGCATAGGAATAGATACAGAAAATCTTTAAATTTTCTTCTCTAATATTATTACGCCAGGAAAGCTCAAATTAAAAAGTAAGCATCCTTTGGTAGTGTAGATTCTAGTTTGTTCAAATCATGGTCCCCGGGGGTAGGATAGGGTCTTACTAGAAGGATGAAGTTTTACATTCGAGTATACAGAGAAAATCTTTTAACTTTCTTTTCAAAAACTATTACGCCAGGAAACCTCAAATTAAAATTGAGGCATCCTCAGGAAGTGAATATTCTAGTTTGTTCAAATCGTGGTCCCCAGGAATAGGGTCTGACCACAGTAGGGGGATCAAGTTTTACATAGGATTATATTGAGAAAATGTTTAAAATCTTCTTCTCAGAAAGTATCAGGTCAGGAAATCTCAAATTAAAATGGAAGCGTCCTCAGGTAGTGTAGATTCTAGTTTGCTTAAATCATGGTCCCTGGCGGTAGGGTAGGGTCACAATAGAGGGATGAAGTTTTAAATAGGAATATATTTAGAAAATCTTTAATTTTTCTTCTCAAAAACTATTACGCCAGGAAAACTCAAATCAAAATGGAAGCATCCTCAGGTAGTGAAGATTCCAGTTTATTAAAATATTGGTCCCCAGGGGTAGCGTTGGGCCACAAAAGGGGGATCAAGTTTTACATAGGAATATATAGAGAAAATCTTTAAAATCTTCTTCTCAAAAAGTATCAGGCGAGGAAAGCTCAAATTAAAATGGAAGCATTCTCAGGAAGTGAATATTCTAAATTGTTCACATCATGGTCCCCGAAGGTAGGGTGAGCCATAATAGGGGAATCAAGTTTTACATAAAAATATATAGAGAAAATCGTTCAAATCTTCTTCTCAAAAGTATCAGATCAGGAAAGCTCAAATTGAAATGGAATCATCCTCAGGAAGTGAATATTCTAGTTTGTTCAAATCATGGTCCCCGGGGGTAGGGTAGGGTCACAATAGAGTGATGAAGTTTTACATAGGAATAGATATAGAAATTTTTTGAACTTTCTTCTCAAAAACCATTACGCCAGGAAGGCTCAAATTAAAAAGGAAGCATCCTTAGGTAGTGTAGATTCTAGTTTGTTCAAATCATGGTCCCCGGTTGTAGGGTTGGGCCACAGTAAGGGGATCAAGTTTTACAAAGGAATATATCGAGAAAATCTTCTTCTCAAAAAGTATCAGGCGAGGAGAGCTCACATTAAATTGAAAGCATCATGAGGAAGTGTAGTTTCAAAGAACTAGATAGGATATGTATAGTAGAAATGCCCCCAATTTTTCTATAAAATAAACTGCACGTACATTAACAAATATCATATTTTTTATAAAGTTGATAACAAGCACTAACTATAGAAACTGTTTGATTTCTTCACAAGTGTTGGAAAAAAAAATTAAATGGATGGAATACATGCCTATTTCTGAAAAACACCAAGAAAACCACTATTTTCAACTTTCTTGCGTTCTAAAAAATATGAGCGACTAAGAATACCACAACAAAATTTCGTCTGTAGTAAGCAATAGATATGAACTTTCTTTTTTTAAATTTTTTTCGTGGTATTCTTAGTCGCTCATGTTAAAATATCGAAAATTCGGAGAAAAAAATCATGTGAAAAATTATAAGTATCAGTCTGAATCGATCGGCGTAATTTTTTCCGGAAACAAACATTGTGACGGTGAAGCTGAACTTGCAGAAGTTTGGTAAGTGCACATTATTTTATGCAGTTACATATGTGTATTTTCACAAAATTATCAGCAATGTTACTTTTCATTATGATTTAATTTAGTTTTTATTCTTTAAAGTATGAATTTTAATGTGAACAACACATGCAATAAGTATTAAGATTGACGCGGCGTACGTAGCGTTCCTGCAACACAGCCGACTGCTTGAAATGACTACATATATACCATATCCTTATAAACAGTTAAAATTTACAAATTTAGAACAAACATTATTAAAAATGTTCGTATGTATTAAAATAGAATGTGTTTTATGATTATTTATTTATGAAAAAATTGGTGTAAATATAAACGCATTCGTTTTTACAGACGACGATTGTCGCCTGCTGTCACTATAGAAGCTATAGTAGCTTATACAGTGAAATTGTGCATAGAAGCCATGTAGTACTTAGTAGCTCAAAGTAATGTACGTACTGGTTGGTTTTACAATGCTAAATCACGATTGTATTGCTGAAAACCCTAATTCATCTTCAAACCCCTCGAAATCTATTTTTAGAATGCGGAAAGCCCCCAACTTTGTTGACAGTACATAATCAAAGTACTGAAAGTACTGAAAAGCAGATAGTGATTGTATTTGCATTAAGGTGGATTATTACACTGAAACATTACCATGTGGATCGTTTAAGTATCAAATCTAAAACAAGATTTCGTTGTTCAAAGAAGAATATAATAAAATATGCTCTTATAATTATTTTATACAATATTTTTTTTGGTATTTCTGAAAAAGTGGAAATATGTTTGTTTCAATAAATGCATAATATTAATATCAAATAAATTAATTATACATTTTATTCTTTATTAAAAATTATTTATGAAAATAAATTAAAACATTCATATTTTTCAAACCTATATGAATAAAAAATTGCAAGGTACCTCATTTGGATTTTTAAAAATGCTTTGTTAAATTGTATCAATCATTATGGTTGAACATCATCATAGCACAGGGGTAAGGTATTGAGCTTGTAAACAGATGTAGTGATTGAGTCAGTGACCTTGAGAAGAATATTGTCTTAATTAAAATATATAAGAAGAAATATAAGACAATTTAATCAATTAAATTGAATCAAAATAGTGAAACCTTAGAAATATTGTTTATGAATGCATTTCATGGCATATGTTTAAGAAATGTGTTTTGTATTGTTGATTTTTTTTTTCAGATCATGAATCATTATTTCAGTGCTAGATTGTGTAGATCTGCTTCATGAAAATTGGATTCAAGTAAGATGAAATTACAAGGTAAATGACCATGAAAGAACATTACATATAACAGAATTTTTGTGAGCAGGCATATACTGTAAACCAACTTTTATTTGTGGGCGAGAAATTTTTGCGAGTTTTGCCACAGCCTTGTCGTCTCGAATATATATCTCACTGCGAACCAGTCTACGGCATATGATTGTAATAACAAAACGTATGTTGATAAGGCTTGGTCTTAAAAATAAGTCACCGCAAACCAGTTTATCTCAAAGTAATTGCGAAATAAAGTTGAAGCGAATAAAAGCTGGTTTACAGTATGTATATGGTAATTTTAATAAAATGCATATTTCTTTTTTATCAAAACAAAGATTTTAAAAAAGAAGTATATGCTGTCATCATATAATTATATATACAGAGAACATAATTAAATATGAAGAACTGGGCTGACTGAGAAACAATATTTCTGCCAGTCTGAACTTGATTATAGGTTTCATTTGGCAGAATATACTATTTTAGTCTTGAATATCAATCATCTTTATACATTTTATTATTATCACATTTATCTAACACCTACATGTGACTGGGTTTTGAGTGAAAAACAAAGATAACTGATAACACTACAGCATTGCATATGAATTTATATTAATACTCTTCAACATATTTTTTTTAATGAAAGATATATTTATAAACAACATTTAAATAATATACATGCATGTGGCATGGATGCACATTGAGAGCTGAAATATGATGTTTGTTAACTGAATTCTTGAATGATTTTTCTTATTTTAAAAATGATGCATTTGATCTACTTATACACAAACCATGTAAGTTTTTATACCTTTAAATTGGTGTATAGTACGTACTGTAACTGGTATTATAAAATATTAAAACATATTTTAATTATCATGCGTTGTCAAAATACAAGTATATACATTGAATATAAAAACTGCCACTGCAATCAAATAGCAAAAAATTGTAATGGTAACGGTCATTTAATTGAGGGTTTTATGCAAGTAATCGTAATTTAATTAATTACTTTCCAAAGTAATTGACCCCATCCCTGTCAGTATAACCGTCCATCTGTCTAGCTGGCTGTCTGGTTGTCCATCCAAGATCACTTGTCTGGAGCTTATCTTTTCTCCCCTTGGTCAAATCTGGCTCATACTTTACCAACAGAGTTTTGTTGGCTAACGGTATTTAGTGACCTTAAATTAAGTTTCTAGGACAAATGTTAAGGTCATTGCAGAATTATGTTTAAAACAAAAACCTTGTCCAGAGCATATATTCTCTTACATTGGCCAAATCTAACTTATACTTCACCCACAGAGAGAGAGAGAGAAGTCCTTTTGAGTAATTGTTGTGCAGTGACCTTGAAGTAAGTTTCAAGGTTAAACGTGAAGGTCATAGCAGATTTTTTAATTATCTAGTTTATTGAAAACTATTTTCAAGTGCTAAATAAGTCCAAAATTTCTTATTACAGATGCCCAAAGAATACAAATGCTTCCTATGCTGTAAATTTCATGTACGAATAAGGAGACCAATCAAGCAGCCTTCCCTCAGAGAATACGTATCCAAATTATCTGGACGAGATCCTGGAAGTGATGATGTCATATGTAATAATTGTAGAAGAATCTATTATAACTCACTAAAAAAAAATTCATCTTCTTCCCTAAATCTACAAATATCAGATAACAGTGAATGTGATTTGAATTTGCATACAGCTAAAACATCAAACAACAAAAAGAGCAGTCCTAGAATAATTCAGCTGACGATCCCCTCAACGCATTCCTCTCATAAGTACTGTGTTATCTGTAGAAAGAAAAGCAACAAACGTGTGAAGTTATGTACCATACCACTGACGGCCAGAACACAAGCTTTTATCCACAACGGAATTTTCATTAAATCATCAGCCCGATGCTGTTCATCTCACTTAAAGGGACAGAATTTGCTGCAGAATTCATTAACAAAACTAGAAGCAAAGTATGACAATTCATTTTTCAATCGCACAGATTTAGTTGATCTTCTTGAAAATGTCCGTTTAACTTTAAAAAAGTCATCAATTTTGGACTTCGACAATCCTGAAAGTTTAACAGATGAGGAGTACTATAACCTAACTGGTTTATCAAAAGAACAGTTTGAGGATTTGGCATGCTCTGCATCATCAATTCGCCAATCATCAGTGCGCTCGGTAAGAACATGTGTGGCCATCTTAATGACAAAATTTCGAACTGGATTACCAAACCATATCCTTGGAACCATATTTTCCATGAAAAAATGTCAGATTCAAAGATGCATACACAGTGCTCGAATTTCCCTCAAGTATTTTGTCTCTCAAAATGTTGGATTTGAACATATTAGCCATGATGATTTTGTCGAAAAGCATACTACTCCTATCGCCAAAAAACTATTTTGTGACGATGAAGATAAATCTGCAATTTTAGTCTTAGATGGTACATATATCTTTATCCAGAAAAGCTCAGATTACAAGTTTCAACGCCAGTCCTACAATCTTCATAAACATCGGCCGCTTGTAAAGCCAATGGTTGTTGTGGGTACAGATGGGTACATTTTATCGGTGCTGGGCCCCTACCTGTCAAATGGGAAGAATAATGACGCTGCAATAACAAGACATATGGTAACCAGAAACTCTGAGGGAATGAATGATTGGCTGCAAGACAATGACCTTTGTATTGTTGACAGAGGATTTCGAGATGTGGTTGAGTTTTTAGAAGAACGGGGTCTCTCAGTAAAAATGCCTGTTTATTTGAAGAAAGGTTCCAAGCAGCATACTACAGAAGATGCCAATGCCAGTCGCCTCATTACAAAGATAAGATGGATAGTGGAAAGCATTAATGGAAGAATAAAACAGTGGCGCTTTTTTGATAAAGTTGTGTCCAATCATTATATTCCACATCTTGGAGATTTTCTGCGAATTGTAGCTGCAATATGCAATAAGTACCGTTCGCCTCCTGCTTCTTCACAATGTGATATACAACTTGCTGAAGAAATGTTGAAGAAGAGTAGACAGGGAAATCTAGTGAAAGCCATGGTTGAAAATGAGGGGTTATTGAAAAAAAAGAAGCATTTATACAGATATAGATAGCTCATCTTCTATCCTGAATGATTTCCCAGTGCTGTCAGAGGACAAACTGAGACAGATTACACTTGGTGTATATCAGCTAAAACAAGCACCATTGTATACAAGAGAGCATATGGATAAGGAAAATGCCTACCAACTGCAGGTTTGCAAAATCAAAGAAAATCTTCTAAGAGTGAAAATCCAATCTCGTCACTGCAACAATATTTCGCATATATCGTTTATAGAATACAATTTAGATGGAGAAATAACAGGATGGTATTGTACATGCAAGGTTGGAGCAAGAGTTGTAGGGTGTTGTGCACATATTGCCAGCATTATCTGGTACCTAGGATATCAGAGATTCCAGCAGCAAAATTCTGATTGTTTCAGTTTCTCTAAGTCTGTACTGGATGCGGATGATATTCCTGACTTTGATACTTTGTCTGAGTGCAGTTCGTCTGTAGAGGAATAGACTTTGAATCATTCATATTTATATGTTTAGTACAAAATGATTTAATTTCCAACATTCAATTACTATGTATCTTTATTCCGAAATTGACTAAAGGTAAACTGATAAATCTTGGATTATACGAACTGTCATATATATACTGTAGCATTATATGTCTCTAAATCTCCATCTGCAATTGTATGCATTCATATAAAATGTTGTTATTTAGTTTAAAAAAAAGATACATTTTTTGGCCAACTCATGTTGTTTATCTCCTTTGTGGGCGGCTTGATTGGTCAGAAATGTTCATCTCTTTTTTTAATATATACTAGCTGTAACTTGACACAATTTGCACTGTTTTTCTTCTGTGTTAACTGTTCTGAAATTTTCATTTTGAGATATTTTTAAATTGTAGCTATATTTTATCAAAACATTTTGTTTAGAAGTTCCTTTTTTAATATTCTGATATCAAATTGTTGTTTTTATAGAAGACATCACTTGACACAATTACTTAATTTGTAGTCTTAACAGAGACGCATGCTATTTTGGAAAACAACATTATTTTACTTCTAGAAAAACCATTCAAATAAGTTGCCAAATTGTCATTTTTTTCGTTTATCAAGGTAATAATTTTATAGCCAATTCATAGTTATGTTTATCCTTCATGGATATCATGATTGGCAATGCATGTATGTTCATTTCTCGTATACAGTGCACATATGTACATGTAATTGTTATATGTATTTGCTAATGTACATAAATGTACCATACATTCTGTTTATAGTACGATAAATTCTGTTGATTTTTACATGTACATGTAGCCTAAATTTTTACAATTTACGTGTAGCCTGTTGTGAAGAATTCTTTGATGTGTATACAACATGTGTACATGTACAATCACAATGTTGTTGACTATAATATGATTTCTTAAAACCATTACATTAATATGAATACTATATGTTATGTGTGCTTGTCAAATACTAGGTACCTTTTATACTTGTGCATGCTGTTTGTATTTGGGCTAGAAATATTATTTAGTTGGTTACCGAAAAAAGTCATTGAATAAATGAATTTCTGAATTTAAATTACGTTTTCTTTTGATGTGTTAATGTTATTGATAGTTTTAAAGTTTAAAAAAGAAGGATGATAAATACGTAATTTATTGTAACTACCATATAAGTAAAAGGACAAGGTGTTTCCTTTATCTATTCAATAACAGAACCCTCACTCATATCTTTTGAATTGCACGATTCTACATGTATATGTAAATCAAATGGTTACCAAGAAAATCCTCTTAGGTGTCGAGAACTAAGGTCAGTGCTATGTTAAGCACAAACAACCTTACACATTTGCAGATCTATCTATATTCATATGGTTGCTATGGAATGTTTTTGGTAACAGGAAACACAATGTAATGAACGTTAATGTAAAAAAAAATATGTTACATTATTTATTTACATTATTTATTTAAAAGCTTTTCAAAGTTTTTTATTAACTTGTATACTTCTCAGAATGCAATCGGGCTTGAAATAGAAGTTATTTAGTTGGTAACTAAGGAAATCCATGGTTGCCATGGAAACGCTGAGTAAATAATTTTATGCATTTAATGCATTAATTCATGTCGGTACTTCAATTAAATAAACTTATGCTAATCAAATAACAGTAACTTAACATTTCCCAATTGTTTTCTTAATTTAGACCGAAACCATGGTCACGTTTGTTTCGTTGCTAGGCAACTATACTGAAGGGTTACCAAGAAAAAAATCCTATCATGTTGATTACTGAGGTCAATACTATGCATGGTAGTAAAATGAACATATTTGCTGAGGGGGCCACAAATGGCCCTTATCCTATCTTGTCCTTTTGTATTTACACCCACCCAGTAAATTCAAAATTTACAACATGAAAGAACCATGCGTTCATTCAGAGTATTTCTTGGGGGGGGGGGGGTATATAGGTTTGTCGGGGGAGGGGGTCGAGGCATATTTTTGGTCATTTTACGATGAAAATTTACGAAATTTGATTTTTTTTCCAGGGGGGGGGGATTCCACCCCATCCTCCGAATCCCATCTAGATCAGCTCATGAAATGTCTGTTAGTGGTGAAAATCTCCCTAAAAGTCAAAGAAAAAATCTTGCATCTACTCCCAAAAAAGAAAGAAAGAAAAAAAAATGATAACTGAAATAAATATTTGATGGAAGTTCATGAGTTATACTAACATATACATGTATTGTTATTAAATTGTTATAATTGTCAGCAAGAACATTCTAGTCTACGGCAGCTTACCGTTCACGAGACTGTTCCACGATCTTTGGGTCTAAAGACCAACTCTGTTTTAAATGTTTTTTTCTACATAATGAATGAAAAATCGTGTTTAAAAAATAGAAACCAGCAGAGATCGTCATATTTTTTGAAACCCTTATGATAAACGAGAAGGCTTTGAAAACATGTTTAAATATATAGTTGTTTGCTTGTCAATTTTCAGCAAGGAATCAAGCTGTTTTCTCGAGATTTCCATTATATTCCCCATATTTATTCGGAAACCTATGGAAATCTATACATAGGTCAAAAGTAACTTTCTACTGAAATAAATGTTTACGACTTCTTATTTTATCGAATTATTCATAATAACTGCTAGAATCACACAAGCGTATATGTATACAAGTATGTATATTTATTAACATGCATTTCTTTCTCTCTTTCTTTGTCTTCCCTCCATCTTTGACTTCATCTCTTTCTCCGTCTTCTCCATCCATCTCTCTCTCTCTTTCTTTCTCTCTTCATGAACGGAAAAACCATACAAACATCGAGAGAGAAATATATATATATATATATATATATATATATATATATATATATATATATATATATATATATATATATATATATATATATATTTGAACCTGCGTTTAACTGTTCTAGTACATGTATTTTTTCAATACAATTAAAATACATGTATAGAGAAAACTATCAAGCAAACGAAATTGAATGTGTAGGAAAATAAATAAATAGCTATAGGACATGCACAAAAAATCTGTGCCAATATATCAATCATGCATTTTCAAACTGATAGACATATTTTAATATTTTTGTAGCGAGTCGGTAAGAGTTCCACTGAAACATTCACATTCTAAATGTTCGAAAAGCAAAATGTCATTCCGACAATTTTAATGAATCACACTGAACAGAATGAATCGAAGGTCGAGAAATGTTTTACATTTGATAAAAAAAATATATATACTAAGATATATACTAAGTATATACGTCCCTGATAAAAAGAAAGTCAAGAATAATGCAAGAATAATGCATGGCTGCATTACCAAATATTATTGATTTTTTTAATGTATATACATGTATTTATGTTTTACATACGACAAACAATCATTCACTTCACTTTCCCTCAAACGGCATCTTCGCTAGCCAAGGGTTTTCGGTCCACTTTGCTCCCCATAAACCCTTGGATGTCAAACGGTTACACGCAGAGTTTTGTATAAAAAAAAAGAAAAAAAAAAGAAGCGGGACCATTGTCACAATCTGAACACGAACACGTTGATTAATGATTCATTAATTGATAAATCATTTACTAATTACAAAATAACTTGCTCATTATTTCCTTCACTGCTTTACTATAATATTTGGGGCTAGTGGAGGGGGGGGGGGGGGCTACATGTCCAAAGATGATTGGTGATCGTGGGCTCTACCTATACACGTGTATATATACACGTGTTAGTTTCTTGTATATTCTGTGTGAATTGAACGGTTTTTTGTCGCTTAAGAAACAATAGGCCTTTACCTACCTGTATATTGGGAGACGACCGTGAAGCACACCGTGTACACAACCACCACCCCATCCCTCTCCCCCCCCCCCCCCTCTCTCTCTCTCTCTCTCTCTCTCAAATGTTTTAGGTGACTAAGAAAAATAACAGTTATGAACGAGTAGATCTACGAAACACAAAGAAATTATGTTTCAAAATACTATGCATTCCACTTTTATTATTCCCGTTGATAGAGCAAGGTCGCTACATGCAACAGAATTATCAGAGTTTCTGACACCAAAATAAAACTAATATGTAATCTTTATGTAATCTATATGAAATTGAAGACGAATAACACTCAATCCTTATATATCTCATGTACACTTACACTGAATACTTAATCAAAAAATAGTATAAGCCATCAGTGTTTTAACTAATTAAACATAAGTATAATTTCTATAGTACATTCATAACCGTAAACATTTAAACATGTGTGTTACTATCTTCGAGAAGCTTATAAAATACAGAAAAACAAAATTGTTTTTGTAAAGGAAAGTATAATTCATTATTATTTACGAAACAGGCCAGACATATATTAACCAAGAAGATTTCCATGTCATTGAGTTGAATCATTTTACAACGTTAAACATTGAACCGGGTGCTTTGTTTTTCCTCCATTGAATATTGAAACCAAAATATACCCGGTTACATCCGTTACACTGATATCATGCTATGTAAAATTTTGCTACAGTTGGAGTTCCGCCCTCGTGGAACAAATCAAATTTCTTAAATTTCCTCGATCCCCTCCCTTAACAAACCTGAATATACCCCTCAAAAATATTCTGGATGAACGGATGGTTTTTATTACGTTTTAATATTAATAATAATCTGATAGTTATTTGTTGAATCGTTAATTGGTTTAGTTAAATGATATCGCGTCAGACGAAAAAGTTAAGATAATATTTAACAGTATACTTTTTTAAAACACAATAATTCTTATTGAATTCTTATTCATGTATACGAGGGTTATAAGAAAAGTTCGCGGACAAGTTGACTTGTGAGCGGACTATTTATACATGATACTAGCGAAACTTTTCAGATTTAACTCTTATTTTCTAAGAAATATGAAACGATTTGTTTGTTTTAAATGCACCATAAAAAATATACAGCTTAATTATTTGATGATTATGCTTCACGGAGCATGTCAGGTTTTTTTTTAAATTTTTTATATTTTGTACGCATTTTTCCTTATTAAGAATATGTACCGTTGAAGTGCATGAAAATAAACGATATTTCATATGACATCACAATAACTTATGAGGGTCATTTTATGAAAGTTTTAAGTCGAAGAATTTTTGACCGTTTTATCGCCGAACTTGGACGAACAACGCTTGAAAAATGAGTCAAAAACTTTGACGTCTGTTATATTTATGGACATCTTGGAGCACCGGGCCGTCATTTAATGTTGTGTGCACGCAGGAAAATCTCCGATGGAGACCAAAGGGTTCTTATATGAATGCTACTATTTTTTTATGGGAAGAACGTTTACAACTTGAATCACAGAGATTTAAAGATGGAAAAACTGGGGTTTTTTTTAGCCCTTGCAGCACCCCCCCCCCCCTACAGCCGGGATCTTGCACTTATAGATTTCGCTTATTTACCTCATCTAAAGTCGAAACTGCGTAGACAGAAATTTTTGGACCTAAATGATCTACGATATGCCAAAAAAGGCATTATACAAAAGCTTGACAAATAATGGTATGAACGTGCATTTTATAAATCGGTTAAATGTCTTAAAAAGTGTGTGGAACTGAAAGGTGTTTACTTTTAAAAAGAGTAACATGTTTGACTTTCAGTTGTTTGACGTCACCTGACTTCGTGGAAATATGAAATATTGCTCCGTAAATCTAATTCACGCAAAGTAAAAATCGCTGTATCTTTTGGAGAAAAAAAATTAAATTCATATGATTTTTTGCATACTTATTTCCAAATGGTAGTCATTTAATAAAACATACGCCATCCTACAAAGTTCACAGTAATTTTGCCGTAAATCACTGTCCGCGAAGTTGTCTAACAACCCTCGTATAGTTGATTAAAAAAAAAAAATAAAGTAATGAAAAAATCATATCCATTAATATAGGTAGGTATTCGACAAGGGTAATTCAAGGGTACACATGTACATTCCTTCAGGCTTGGGTGTTTCGTATAGACTAGTTCTTAAATCTTTCACTGTATTATAATTTATCATAAAAGCCTCAGTGACAGTCATTATAATTTTTTTTTATTAATATGATCATGTTAAGTTAGAAAATATAAAACATTAAAATAACCCATCAGGTAAGAGGCAGGAGTGCTTTTTTCTCGGCGGGCGAATGCATTCTGCGTAGGAGTTGTCTACTTACCTGATTTTTACTTAGTTTGTGTTAATTAATGAATATAAAGTCAACTTTTTACTGCTATAAGATTTCATTTTGTTGGAGAAAATTAAAATTATCCATCAATTAAACGACAAGCATATAGATTTCTTCTGCTACCGTATGAATTCTACGTACGAGTTATCTACCTTTACCAACATCTTTGATTTTTCGTCGATAAATCCGTAATGAAAGCTTATAAAAATATTTTGTTGTGTGAATTAATATTAATTTATCACATTTAATCATAATCAATCATAATTATATCGATATATAGCCGCATTTGCCGTGGGACTTACGTGGGACTTACGTGGGACTTGTTTTCCCCGTGGGACTTGTTTTAGTATCAGCGGCACATATAGCTTCCTGCATTTGCAAATCTCCATCTAAATCTTCAGACAAAAAGGTTTGTTACAATTCTTCTCAGGTTTAGGAGTCTATGGAAAAATAGCTGCAATAATGTAGCCCTCTCCCGATTTTTTTTTTTGGAGAGGGCTACAACTCCATAGGATCTCCGTAATGGTGCAAGTGCGGGAGCGAATCACTCCCGCAACGATTTCGTCTCAAATCGTTTATAAATGACAATAACATTTGCATTTCTTACCTGAACTCAAACGTTGTAGATGTATATGGCATAAATTAATCCAAAAATATCAAGTATAGTCCATATATCGGTTATTTTTCGTGTATGTCAACAACGAAAGTTGAATTTGTCCGCCATGTTTACTGACCTTGACCGGTTTTATTTTTGGACAGCCAATGAGAATTCAGGAGCGGATCTTGAACTGAATATAGGAATTCCCCTATTTTAAACATAATTAACGCGGTAAATATGAATTTTCCATTATATATCATTTCTTTAAATGATGTTTTAGTGATATAACGAGGTAAGATCGATTATTTACACTGACATTCACGTTATCAAGCCCATCAAAACTCCAAGCGTACATCCCATGAAACCACGCGAGAACTGTCATGGCACAGGGGCTCGTCACGAAGTTTTTTCAACCTTCAATATATACCACCTCTATACTATAAAATACATTTTATTTTATAGTATAGAGGTGGTATATATTGAAGGTTGAAAAAACTTCGTGACGAGCCCCTGTGTCATGGCTGCTGAAAAAGACGACTGGTAAACATGCTGATGTGTTTTATCTGGTTTTGGTTTATATAACGTTACGGTTAATTTGTTCAACCTGAATTAAAAACTCATTTTATCTAGCCTAAAGGAAGTCAAATGTAAAATCGATCTTTTCAGACCGAAGTCAGCTGCATTAAAAAATTAAATTTGCACCATTACGGAGATCCTGTGGAATTGTAGCCCTCTCCAGTAAACATCAGATATAAAACATTGGAGAGGGCTACATTATTGCAGCTAATGGAAAAAGAACCCCAAAAATTCAATATTACTTTTTAAAACATGCTAAATGTAATTTTTTTCAACATATTACTGATAATTACTAGAGGATGCCTCAAGACATTCCTTAGCTAAGTATAGTGTACTGTAAGTCGTTTTAATTCCATGCATGGTGTTAAAATTTCACGATTTCTGAAAGAGTACGTCCAATTGCAATGGTTTTAGTTTCACGCTCCATGTAAACCAGTTGATCAAAATATAAGCATTAACACATTTTTAAAAACTTATGTTAATATTTACGATGGGTTTAATTAAGCGAAAAAACGATAAATTGCAAACATAATGAAATTAAAACCATTTGTATTATTTGCCTTGTCTACACCACATGTATTTAAATGTAAAGCAACAGAGGGATAAATCCCCTAACTAGCAAACAACAAAAACAGATAGAAATATTCGTGACGACAATTAAGGATCTCGTTGACCTCTTGAAAATTTCTCGCATAGGAATAAAAGTTGGTTTACAGTATATTGTCATGATATGTGATTTCATGTTTTTCATCTGTTGTCAATCATAACTGTAACAGTATGTATGTTAGTGTTGTCAAATCCGTTGAGAATCATAATCGATCAATTGGCAGTTGTCTCTTACCAACTAATAACCAGCCAATAATCCATGTTTACTAAAACTTTGAGTTAATTTTTTTCCTTATGTGGTAAACTGTAAACCAATTTTTCCCAAAACGAAGTTGGGAGAGCTAAAATGTTTTTGACAGGTCCGTAAGTCAGTCAGTCCATTAGTCCTAGCTGTTTTTGTATGGTCATGTCTTGCTACACAGATGATCGACCCACTGGTTTTTTGAGCCCAAATATCATCAACTGAGAAGTAAAAATGTATTGTTTAGTACTCAAACTTTTTCGTTTTAAAACACATTCACTTTACAAATGTGAAGGGCACACACAATTTTCGTTTGTCTTTCTGTGTGTATTGTTTCAAACAGTCTTTTCATTTTATATACTCACCAAGACTATTGTCCACTGCGGTATTTTCAGCAGGAACTCTGGAGTCAAAACCTTTTAAAAATAATATTTTTTTATAGAATATTTCTCAACTTATATATAGTTTGTGTTCACTGTGAGTTCTCTGTGTAATAAAATATGTAGTAATTTGTTGTCAAGTCCAAATCTAATACAATTTAACATGTAACTATCCTACATTCCTTTTAACTGGGATTTAATTGACATTAGGCATCATTAAATAGAACATGTTACTGCAATTTGATTCTGCTAAGAAAATATGATAGTCATTCAATATAAAAGAAAATCATCATTACAAAAGAAGATATTTAATTAGAAGTAGGGCTGTTTGAACAGTTAATAACAGCCAGGGTAGCTCAGTTATGGATCTCCTGACTAAAGCTGCTGGGTCCTAGTTCAAATTCTGGTCCAGCTATGTATTTTCATTCATTTGTATTAAGGTATACGATCCATATTAGGACCTAATTTTTTTCCAACCTTGAATATCCATCATGTATTTCATACTTTGATATTAATTTAAAGCATTTTAGAAAAGAAAGAGATTTACCCCGAGAGAAATTTTCAAAAATATTATTAACTAAGCAGTAATTAATAAATGAAGAATGCATATGGTCTATGAGGACAAGCATATTTTTTAAAATAAAAAAATAAATACTAAGAATTTCAATAAATGCCTTGGTGGAATGGTGTATCTTTTTCTTAGGAATACCAAAACTATTGAAAATTATTTTTTATACTGTATAGATTTTTTTTAAATTAATTTTTATGGAATTAAAGCAAAGGGGGACAACTCTTCAAGGAAAGGGTCATTAATTAGGACACCTTCCAATCTTACATATTGATACTTAAACATGACAATTATGTCCAAGTATATGGAGTATTAACCCCATACACATCTGTTATGCACCTAAGTTCATTTAATCTGGGGCTATTATGGATCGGATACCTTAATATGTTCATCATTCTTTCCTATTAAATATACATGTACAATTGTTTATTTATAGATCTAAAATTCTAATTTATGTCCCCTTAACCTATCTCTCCGATTCATTATTAATAAAACTAGACATCATTGAAATGGTGATCATCTAAAAGGGCCCCATGCACTCAAATAATGGACAGTAGGATGAAAAGCATTTCAGTGACCTTAACTTAGAAAGAGAACACATTACCCCTTTATACCTTTAGGTACTTTTATCAATTTGAGGAAGATTAAGCAAATGGGAAATAATTCATGGTCTAAAAATGGGTTATAAAGATATCTGCTATGACCTTCACATTTGATCTAGAAACTTGGTTCAAGGATACTGCAAAATCTTTACCCAAAAGCTCTGTTTATGTGAAGCAGGAGCCAAAGAACACTTAAGTAGGGAGTATATATGCTCTAGGATTTTTTCTGTGGTCCAATGTGACCTTGACCTACAAACATCCATCAAATCACTGCACACTTTGACCAAAGGCACCCTTTGGGTGATGTACGATCCAGATTGGGCCAAAGGGAGAGAAGATATGCTCTGGACAATATATCTCGAATGGACAGACGGACAGACTGATCACTTAATAGGTTGTCCGCAGAGCAAGCACCGATGACCAGATATGATTGACATGCTTTATATCATATTACCTTTGTGCAAAGTTTTGCTTGATGACTGCATGCCTAGCAACTCAATGCTGGATGGTGCTCAATACATTGATTTAGTACAACAAAATGGCCTTTAATGACATTAATTTTATACATTATTAACATTAACTGTCAAACAGGCTTCATTTTAAGCAAAATAACATCTGGGGCATTATGGTTGGGATTGATATTATTTTTTAAAATGATGTATAATTAGTTGAAGTTATTAAATCATTCAAGATGTGCAACACTGTTGAATTAGGGTACCCTTTTGGC
This sequence comes from Magallana hongkongensis, assembly GCA_015776775.1. Lineage (NCBI taxonomy): Eukaryota > Metazoa > Mollusca > Bivalvia > Ostreida > Ostreidae > Magallana > Magallana hongkongensis. The sequence goes on from CM027469.1 coordinate 13,199,262, forward strand.
AGCTGCTTATCCACCATTTTCACCATTTTAGTAACTGGATTTTTCCTTTGGTAAACCCGGTTAAAAATACTCACTGCAACGTGGGTTTTCAGTTCTTCCCTCACTAACACCCTGCCCATATAATTCTGGATCTTCTGCAGATTCTGTTCCTATCATAATTTCTTCTTGCACTGCAGGTTCATATAAAACTGTATATTTATACTTAGTTTTAACATACAAAATATTCTTTCAACAAGTGTATGGTAATAAACATTTAATAAAGATTGCTGTTCTTATATACTAAATTAACTTAAGCTTATTCACTATTCACTATATCAATATATACTGTATAATGTGTTTAATCTTTAAATTTGCTATATTAATACATCTTGGACATTAGCCATTAGAGAAAATTATTCTAGCTTGAATTAAGTTTTTCTCTTCAAAAAATGCCAGGAGGTACATATTACATTTACATCATGATATAAAAATGTAATACCTCTTCTACTCTTCGTCCCCTGAGGTTTACGTTTTTCCTTTTCTTTCTTCTTGATGGATTAGGGATCAGTATTTGTTTTGCTTTTTACCCTCAAAGAAGTTGTCCTCACTGGAAGGCCTTTATGCTTGGGGACCAATTTCTGCATAGATAAGACAAACTGTCTTGCAGACTTTTATATACATGAATTGGATTTGGTACATGCACTTGATTTTGCTCTTGGTATATCATTTTCTGCTTCTCTTTCTGCCTCAACATCATTATTATCATTTTCATCAGTCCTTGGTCTAGAACTTAATTAATTCTTGCTGGAGAAATCTCTACGGCTTGTTTAAGGATATAGATCTATCTATTTTGAAGTGCGGACATTCTGTACAATCTGGGTGTAAAAACTCCAAACTATGGCCAGGAAAACGAAAGAAAATACTTAGCATGTGGTTACAGGGAAAGCTAGGTGGCATTTACTCCAATCTGGGCACGAGCAGTTAGCATTCTTTTCTCCAAATCCAAAAGGTAGAAGTTCTCAGTTCTCACCATCAGAACTTGGAAGACGAAATTCTCCACTTGGCAAAGATGTTATTGCAGTAATAATCAGATATGGACATTTTGGTGGAATTCGTTTCACGCTATGTTCCAAGAAGAATTTTGGCCTGTTGCACAAAAATTCAGGAACATGAGCTGAGTATTTCTTGTACTCTCCCATGCTCTAAATATTGTACTGAATGTATCTATAATGCAATACAAAGACAATTTTAAAAAAAACAAATAATTAAGAAATGAGAAACAAACTGGGTTTTTTTTAATTAAATTTCTATTTTTCAATACTATTACTTTGAACTATAATGAATTTGATTAAAATCTTATAATTAATAACTAAAAAATGAGCCTAAATATGTCATACTGCGAAATGTCAATAATACCACATGTGTCATAAGTGTATTTAGTTTAGAAAGACAATATGTATACAATTATTAATCATGATTTTTAAAAAGGTTAAAAATTAACATTTAACTATTCAAATAATATGTTTGCCCAAGTTAAAAGTATCATATATGCTACAACAGCAATTAGCTAACAATGGTAATATTAGTATTAAATGGCCTGTTTTTTAGTAAACAAGTTTTTTTTTTATTTTAATTTATTTTAAAAATTCATATAGAATTAAAGCTATACACGCTATAATTTGCGTCAATTTTGAATAAAGGGGAAAATGTATGTGTTTGATTACTAATAAAAGTTACCTTTATTCTGTTAATTATAATGCTCAATTCGATCACGTAACAAATATATCAAATATTAAACAATAAAAAATATTTATTTTCCTGCCAGGAAAGTAATGCCTCCTCGTGAATATCAATCTATCACGTGATATCGACAGCTAAATTTAGCCTATCATACCAAAACTGGTGAAGGGTCAACATCTTCATAATTGTGATAGTTTCACAAAGGAAGGGATATTTTCAGTAAAGCATAAATTTGTCCGATATACGAGTACAAACAAAAGAAAAAAATACAAGCCTGTGAGTAGATATGAATACTTCCTTTAAAGAAATGACGTAGACCTGTGTTTTCCCCTATGTGCTATTTATAGATCCTATAAGTGTTAATGCAGAAGTAAGGGTATCGTGAATGGCAAGCGTATTTTACTCATTATACATGTATGTATTTCAAATTAACAACTGTTAAGCATATTAAAAATCAAGTTGGATATTTAATTAGGCAAACAATAACGACCACCTAGTTCTCCGCGGACATGCGCAATGAGGTCGGTTTGCTCTTCCTTCATCAATATTCATGAAAAGGTATATTTTCCTAGCAGGAAAATAAACAATTAAAAATCTATATCTTTGTAACGAGATGGAATTCACCCTTGTAATTTACAGATTAAGGATAACTTTTATAAGTTGACAAACACATGCGTTTTCACTGTCATTCAAAATTGACGCAAATTATAGCGTGTATAGCTTTAAGGAAGGAAATCTTTTACCGTTTGCGTGATTCTGGCAAATAATTTGAAATCAACACAGACAAGGTCGAAGAATGGGAAGAGATCCATCCCTGTGTTTGGCTAAGTATGTTTTCTTGAACTCATGTTGCTGTCTCTCTAACCCATTTGTGGTTGTGACTCGAGTATTTAATCGTGACTCCGAAAACACCACACCCGCCTCTGAAACAATGTTTAATAAGAGTTACATATATATTTATACCATGGTACATAATTGTATTTTATGATTGTTTATTTAATTATTATGTGATCATGTTATCATTGATTTTTTTACTAACCCCATCTGGGCATCACATAACTATTTCGATATCTCTCTCAACATACTTTAATCAATTATCTAATTTAATTGTTAAAGCAATTAAACAAAGAGTAAGTTCTTTCTTCACAAGATATCAGTAACTCTAATCAAATCATGTACCACTATTTTAATTTACTTGTAACAATAATCATATATACTCTGCATTGTATAAAAATTGTATAAATGATAATATTTGTAGGAGCTAAATTACCTTTGCATTTTTCAGCTATTTCTCTCAAACCATTTCTGTAGCAGAGTACTTTCTTTCCAGTGAGTAGCCTGCCTAATTAAGATTCTACACATGAACATGAAACTCGTTCTTGGTATAGCTGAATGGGCTTATAATTTTCCTGAGCCTACAATAACAATAAAATATGATTTAGCAAACACATATAAATATACCTCAATGTAATCATATATGTACCAATTAAGATCAACTTACAGTTCAAAAACCTCCATTTGGACAGTAGTCAGACCATGTTTCCCAGCTTTCATCCACCTGGTCCATGCCTGCTCCCTGTGAAAATCACAGAGTAATAAACTCTCACAATCTGGAAAAAATAAATAGTCTGTGTAATGTTTCTGAAATCAATCTTCATTTGACATAATAGATATTTCATTGAATCATTTATTAAAAATAAGATATATATAAATGTGTTACATCTAAAATACATTCCTTAATGTTTTCATTCAAATCAGTGCTACTTAAAAACCGAGTAATATTGCATAAAGACATTTAAAATGACATCACATATATCACATATATAGTGTTTGATCGCGTATACATGGATGTATCTTATACTTGATCATCATTTGTAATATGATCATCATCTGTATAATTTAAATCAGCTGCTCCCAGCTAATGCATGTACTAGATGTTTATCTTTTAATTTCAATAAAATAAATAAGAGATATTTGTGAAACACTTATGCCCCCTCCCTTGGAAACATCCACAAAGAAAATGAACGTAAACTTCAAATAACTGGAATTTTACTAAGTCCAAGGGCCATAACTCTGTCGAAAACTGCTCTATCATACCAAAATCAAACTTGACCCAGATATTATTATGATAAACCTGCATACCAAATTTCATTTCAATATGTTCATTCTCTGTGAAGAAAATGAGCGGAAACTGCAAAAAACTAGAATTTTTCTACCTCCAAGGGCCTTAACTCGAGTCGAAAATTGCTCGATCGTACCCAATATTAAACTTGACCTAGATATTATCATGATAAACCTGTATACCAAATTTCATTTCAATACGTTCATCCTCTGCGAAGAAAATGAACGGAAACTGTTAATGGACCGACCGACCGACAGACAGCAGCAAAGCAATATGCCCTCCCTTCTTCGGGGGGCATAAAATGAGGTTTTTTTTTATGTTTTCATGCAGTAAAACATGTTTTAGAGATCTTTACACTAAGCTACCTTTAAAGGTATTTTTAACTGCCAAAACCTCCCGCTCGTCGAAGTCCGTCATGAAGTACTTGGGATTCCAATCTGGATTCCATTCCTTCACCACCTGCAGGCCTGCTTTTATGTTCTCTCTATTCTCATTGGCAACAACAAATGAAGCAGCGATGGAATATCCTACATATGTGTTCACACAGAGAAAAAAAAGGAATGTCATATTTGGAGGTGTTGTAAGTGGCATCAAGCAAACAGATTTCATCTCCATATTTCATGAGAAGATCTTGTTGCCAGCTGATGAACAAACAGCAATGACTTGGATGCTGTAGATCTAGAGTCTACTCCATTCAATTCTTCAGCCTCCCCTGCAAACCTGAAACAACAAGATAATTCTGCTGATACCCCCGCTCTGAAGCATTTTACAGGAAGTTGACGTATCATTTGTTCAAAAATAAATCCTACATATGGCAAGCCTAACAAAATGTGAGTTAACACATTTCAATTGCAAACAGCTGCATGCAATTAATATTTGCTGAGAAATCTTTGTTACAGACACACACACACACAAGGGAATGGGGGTATAATCATGGTAATACAGTAAAACTAGGTAATTATGGCGAAGCCCTATGGACCAATGGATTTACTTTGTTATATCCGTAATATGTTATATCCGTATAACGGATTTGTAATAATCACTATAATTTATATATACGAGTTTTCTTTCACCAGACTATAATTTTGTTAATTGGGGCTTAAAATAAAAATACATTACTTTGATAGTCTTTTAATAATCAAAATTTCATTCAAACTAATATGTTAAATGGTAGTGCAAACTTTTTAAACTGTAAAGAAATTCGTTATAAAAGAGTAAAAATCCGTTATCATTCACCTCTACAGGGCTCGAAATCAGTTCGTTATATTCGAATTCAATATAACCTAAAATTTTGCAAAGATTTGAGAAGAATTTTACCGGGGGACTCACAATTTTTTTGCTACATCCGAGAATTCTCTATACCAGTGTTCGTACTACTGAATGATTTTTACTGTAAAGGGTTTGACAGGCATTGCAGATGAGTACAAAGCAAATTTTCTTGAATGATCAAATCAACAATTCAATTTTACATTTCATTCTTTCATAAGGATTACTAACCTTTACCAAAAACAATTATCATATTTAGTACTAATTCAATATTTCTCAAAATATACTTTTTCTTAAATGCTTTATTATCTCATTGATATCGATCATGTATCCAGCAGTGAAACAAAATCCAGTGAAAACAAAATTATGCAATTTTTCCTTTAAAAAATGC